>JANHGO010003621.1:0-26715 GCA_024606505.1 Aquila spilogaster | reverse complement strand
CACGTACCCAAAGCTGCTCTGCCCATGGTAAGGTGCTGCTGGGAGCTGCCGTTCCCCAAAACTGCAGCCAGCTGCTTCCCAAGTTTCCCCGCCCGAGTGTGCCGCCCCTCCCGCCGCGGCCGGGGCCCCGCGAGGGGGGAGGGGGGGAACTGTTGCTCGGAGCCGCCCGGAGCGCCCCTCACGGCCGTCGGTGGCCGTTGTTGGCCGGAGGGAGGGCGGTGGGGCGGCTGTGTCCGCCGCCCACGTGAGGAAACGGCGCCGGTGGTGTTCTTTGGTAATGGCGGAACGCCGGGCACAGGGCTGGCTGCGCGACTGCTGTTACGCGCGTCGTGGCGGGGCTTCTCGCCTCTGGTGGGCTCGTTGGCAGCGAATCCCCGGCTTTGTGGCTCGGGGCTGGAGCGATTCTCGCTCCCGGGGCGAAGCGTGGGGTGCTCGTAGTGCTGGCAGCATCTTCCCGGCCGCTGTTAAAGCTCCCTCGCTTCCCGGCGGAACGGGGGCCGTGATGCCTGGGGACCCCAAGCACTCGGCAGAGGGGAAAGGGTAAAGGGAAAAACAGAGGTTCCCCCGGGGCTTCCACCCCCTGTACAGCTGCTGTGTGCACCTAAGTGCTGTGCAAAAAATTGTGAGGTCTTTTTTGTTGTTGTTCATTGAGTCCAACTCTCGACCCCGCACGTACCCACCCAAAATCCAAACCCGATGTCTGGGGAGCAGTGTCCAAGCGCCCCCTGAACTCTGGCACTTGTGGCTGTGCCCACTGCCCTTTGCAACCTGCTCCATGCCCACCACCCTCTGGTGCAGTACCTGTCCCTAACCCCCAGCTGCCCCTCACTTGATGCAGCGCCATGCCGTTCCCATTCCTAAGTTTATGATGACCCATGTGGAGTGCTGCTCCTGTGCAATATAGGTAACTTCAATTAAGAACAGTATCACTCTGGTGTCTGGAGTAAGATCTTATTGTTAAGGACGTTCACTGAACCTGAACGTGTTCCATAGCGTTGTAGCATTGAGGACATGTTCCCTGGGACTGGCACCCTGCTGGATTCATGCTAAGATCATCACTGTTGGTAACAAGTGTCCACTCCTTACAGTTTGTGCCTTAAGCTGTAGCAAGTAGTTGAAACTAAATTCTGGTGTAAACATGTGGTCTGCTTGTCTTGTAGAACCATCACGCTTGCACTCAAAATGGCATTTACTGCCCTAATACACCCACCACTGGTACTGCTTGTCAGGGGGGTCTGCTTATGTCTGGGTTTTACCCATGGGAGGCCTGTTGTGCTTTTCATGTGCAGTTCTGGCGTGTGTTCTCCTTTTCATATGTCATCAGCTCTACCTAGGATTGTTGCTATTTGGATGGAGGCTGTGTTGGAGTCAGGTGGATGGCAGTGGTTGTTGGTCCTCCTGGAGCTCATCTGAACTGGGAGTGAAACTTGTACCTGTTAGGCTGCCTCAGCAGCCTTAGAGTCAGAACAAAGGCAAGGCAGATGTCTTGGTTTGGCTTAGCAGGAGTGCTATGAAACAAATGCATCGTCCGTGCCTTTTTTTTTATTTTTTCTTGTCCTTTTTTTTTTGGTAAATTTGTCAAAACAATTACACAAAATAAAGTAGGTTGTGTGTCTTTTTGCTGCTGGCCACCCTTTTCAGACAGCAAAGCAGAAGAGAGGTCTCGCAGCAAGAACCTAACAATACAGTTAATAATGCATTGGAAGACACGTGTTTAGTAGTGATAACTGTACAGAGAACCATTGACTTGGATAGTATCATTATGCTACTGAATAAAATACAGGCAGTACTTAAGTGCCTGTGTTTTGGAGGGGCACGTCTAAGAACGAACTGCTGTTTCTTATTTACTCTGCGTTTGGGTTTCATGTGAACTGGCAATCAAGTGGCACTCTATTTATAGCCCCTTTCAGCTCTCAAAAACAGCTGCTCCAAGAGGGATCTGCACATCACATTGTGCCTCTCCATGCAGATGGCTTGCTCTGGGAATTTATATCCTTGCAGAACTCTGCCTGATTTTGCAAGATCTTTGAATAACTGCCCTGAAACGTGGTCAGTTTGGGACAAAGTTGCGAAGGAAAGTCTAGTGGAGGTGGGCCAGTATGTACGTGCCTGGGATGTGCCCTCCGGACATCATCATCCATTAAGAATTCTCCACGTGGTGATAGAGGGAAAATGTAGGTCTTATCAGTGTATCTGTAGTAGCTAGATTTTCTTCAGCATTTGTAGGCTAATTAGTCTCCATTTCAAACAGTGCTTGCATCTGAAGTCTCCAGAGAAAGCCAGGCTGCTCTAGGAGGCTGGCAGAAGCACTCTGTGCTCTGGTGCACTTTGGCCATCGTCTTAGTTTGATGCTGGTGGGAGGAATCCTGCTGCTGGGTCATAGTGGAAACTGAGCTTCACACAACTTTCAGTTGTTTGAAGCATCACAGGGCTTGTACATTGAAAAGCAGTGTTAGTAAGCTGTAGTATCCTACTTAAGTTCTGCTTTGAAACTGGCAAATGAATTTAGGAGAACAAATTCAGAGATGTGCTGCTTTCCTGAGAAGTCCCAAGTCAGTTCTGTTAGCAGCTGAAGTGTTGGGTGTTGTCAAAACGAGAGCCTTTGTGTACGTTAACTATAGCATGTAATTATCTGTGTAGAGCAGTAACAGCCTGGGATCCTTGTAAGAAGGAAGTGGATCCATAATTCCTCTGAAGTATTTAATGTGACAGCATTATTTGCTTTCTGTGAGGACCGTGCTGCTGAGGATGGCTCCGTGTGGTCATGAAGAGGACTGAAGACTTTTTTTTTTTTTTTTAAGATTTTCTTTTTTTTTTTTTAACTGGCAAAGTGGGTTATCTGCAGAAACTTTATTAGTCTGAAAGGGTCTGCAGAGAGGAATCAATTGCATGGTTTTGCTCAGAATGATTGTCAGGAGTTGAGCTTGAGAGAGTGAGAGCGAGTTTCAGAATAAGTGAATTCTCCCTGGCCTCTGATACTCTTGTTGGCATCTGGTTTTCTACCATCTTCCCTTGTAACATGAATTTTTAGAGCTTTCGAGATTTGTTGGAGATAGTGCTGTGGTGCTGTCTGCTGAGCTTCCCTCCACCTTTTCAAAGAAAGCTTTCCTATGCTAGGGCATATTTTTCAAGGTGTGCAGTTTGTAATACTGTAGTTTTTTGATGCTGTTTTGTAAGAATTAGGAAAGGTTTGAGATCTACAAATTAACTGTAAGCAAACAAGTAGTGGGGTTAATTGTGGTCAAATTTTGTAAAGCTTCAGCAGCTTTTGCTACAGGGAGCACTGGGAATATATTATTATGCAGATAGTTTAGCAAGTTCTCCCATTTCCTAATCAGGCGTTGTTAGCTCCCCCTCTCTACCAGGGTGAACCATGGTAAAACCGAAACTAAGGTCGGAGCAGAAGCAAGTCTGTTCGTAGGTAGGGCTGTAGAACAAGATGAATAACGTCAGCAATTTCAATATTGGCTGTGTTATAATTGGTGACATTATTAGTTTATACAACCAGTAGTGGCTTACTGAAGGTGGGTAGGATTGGGCATTGCTTTAAAGTCAGACAGCTTTCAGGGTAAGAGCTTTGTAGCTGGTGCTGCTGCAGTCTTGGAGATAGTCACAGGGTATTTAATCGGCCCTTCTTTAATTCTTTGCATAATACTTTTGATGTTTCAGTATGTTCAGGTGCACTGTTACATTTCATGTCCTAAACCTCTTGCATTAATTTTCTTCTCCAGTGTGAATTAAAGAGACTGTATCTGTCACAGCTGAAGAGAAACGTAATTGGGAGAGGTGTTTTATGTTGTTCTTTGTTTTGTAAGTCTGGCAGATTAACTGTTGCTTGAAAAAAGGAGCTCTATAACTTCACCTGTTTGTTTGATTGCAATTTTAATATAAATGGTTTAACTTTCTCGTGTCCAACACCTTCCACTGCACTTCTGTGCAGTGTAGTGGTTGGTGTGTGTTGGCACACACCAAATACTTTGTGAAACAAGACTGACTGAAGGCTTCAGATGGAGACAACTGAGCTCCCCAGATTTGCTTTGTTAGTGATGTTTTCTGAGTAACAGAAACTGTCGCAGTCGGAATTGAAGTTTACAGTATAATGAATGAGTGAGAGGAAAATACATGTTTGAAACAAACCCAAATACCTTTAATATGCTCAATCTATTATATGTCTGGCAGGAAATTGGTATGACCATTGTATTTTCAGTGGTTGTACAGAGGAAGACATACCAGAACATTGCAGGAAAAGAATGCTGCTTTTTTAATCAATAAAACGCTGGAGAGTAGAGTGATTGGGTACTGCCTTAAACTCATTATGTTTTGTTATTTTGCTTTTTGTCAGTAAAAACACTATGCTTAGTGAGTCTCATCCTCTGAAAAATACAGATGGGCAATTGAAAGAGCAGTGTATTATCGAGACATGTTGATAACAAATTTACTTTGGAGGATTTTAATGAGGAGAATGTGTCTGAAGCAAATTCTGTGATACAATCTCATTGAAGCTGTTACCAGATAACAGAAAGGCACAGTGCATGTGTGTATCAAGTAACTCTTTAAAAATGTTGGGCGCGATCTTAACACATAGAGAGTAATGATTTTTTTTTTCCAAGTTCCAAATAGATCAAGTGAGATAATCAAGATATCCATTTAAAATGTTTTATTACAGTGATTTGTAGAAAGTAGCACACTGTCTATAACGCAAAATAAAAATGTAGTGTAGCAGGATCATCTGGACAAGGCAATAAATGGAGAAAAGCTGGTTAGCTGTAATTTGGTACATAAGGGGAACTCACTACAGAAATAGCTCTAAACCAATTTTAACCTAAATAAAGAGGGTTTCATGTGATGGCTTTCTACATTGGTGAAGTTATTCTACATTATTCCACCTGTAGGTTAATTGAACTATGCAAGTGGAGACAGAAGCCAGTTGCACCTGAAAGCCTGAAAATACTCAGCAGCACAGTGCCACGCAAATGTAAATTTGCTAGCTTGTTCTGGTGGTCTTCGCTCATAGTTAATGATATCATTGGCTTGACCTCAGTTACCTCTTCCCTGTATATTCCTGTGGTTCAATTGTTAAGTTTTGTGTTACTGTTTCTGTCTCCTTATTTTTGTCCCATCTTGCTCCTCAAAGCAAGAATTGCAGTGCTGGCAGTCACTTCAGTTTGTTTTCTGTTAAACAGAAAATTGATACACAGAATATAGGATTACTTGGTGCTTTGATCACTCTGTTCTGAAATAGGAGAGTGAGATTGATACGAATGCAGCTTCTGTTTATATGTGTTAACTTGTGGAAAAACTGATTTTCTGTCCTTCGGAAATGCAAGAGTCTTTGTAAGTTATCTCTGCTTGATAGGAGCTAAACTATGGCAATGAACTTTTTTCTTCATTTTATTTTCTAAGAGATTACCCTTATCTGTAATATCTGTGCACTGAACATTAATCATGCATGTTGCCAAGAAGATATAATTATATATATATATATATAGTTTAATACATAAATGTCTGTAGTATGTGCTGTAGTCCCAAGGCTTTGCATGTTTGATTAGACTATTTGAATTACATTAAGTCTTAGGATGCAAATATTGTTTGCTTCATGTGCTTTGGAGCCTTAATCTTCCCATGCAGACAGCTGGAGTCTATAGATTCATGTGCATTTTATGTACCTTCTCACTTTTTTGATTGCAGTACTTTCATTAAATTTATACAGTGTGCTTTTAAAGACTCTCTGTACAAAAGAAATGTTTTTGCTTTGTAAATGACTGCCTGCTTCTTGATACTGAGTATTTCAGACAGCTTCATCGTTCTGTTGCACCTTGATCTTGTAATAATGAGTCTGGGATACATGAAAGCTGTCTCTTTCTGTGAAAACAAATTGTGTACTGGATTTGTATGTAGGTTGCTCTGAAAGTAATGCCTCCTGCTTATTTCCATGGAAACTAGAGCAGATACAAAGAGCACAATAATACTGTTTGACAGAGCACATGCTTAGCTACAGAACACTGTTTTTCAACAGTCACCACCATTAGCCAGTTTGCACAGATTTGCTGATCAAGATACTCTTCATTCTGTGGTGTGACAGCTGTGCACGGCTGTCCAGAATGTGGCTTGTCTTTCACATTAGTAAAAGACACCACTGCCTCAGTGTGCTCACATCCACTGATTGGTCTCCATCAGTGTTCAGTAAGTGTCAGTGAATGTCAGTGGATGATATCTTTTCCACATGGAGGAATTCAGTGACGTCTCTTTTCTCTGTACGCACTTCCATGTCAGACTGCCCCTCTGCTGCCATCTGTCACATGACAACAACATGTAACAGAATATTGGTGGGAAGGTTCAGCTTCTTCTGCAGTACCACCACCATCTGTCTCTGATGTCATGGCCAACATTATAACATAGGAGGCAGTACTTTTGGAGCAGTCCTCACATGTTTCAGGATGGGGCAGTGATGTGGGAGATCTCTTTAGTTATCCCTTCTTTTTTTTCTTTTCTTTTTTCCTTCCCTGTAGTCTTTCTTCAGTTGGGTTGTTTCGATTAACTGCATGAGGGCAGACCTTTGTGCCTATCTGTGTAGTCACTGTTAAAATGTTGCACTGCAATATGATGAGTTGTTGTGACTTCGCCTGTGATTCCTGATCTTCTTTGATTTAAATGTCCCCAAAATAGCCCAGTGGGATATAGCAGATCATGTATCAAGAACTTGTTGATACTTGAAACTAGTCCTATGCTGGCAATGAGGAAGAAGATCAGTCCGTTATGAAGTATGCCAGCCTTCAAAGTAAGCTGGAGTTTTCACTAATGAAGTGTAAGTCTCAGCTTTTTCTTGTCCATCTTTGAGGTCCAGTGAGTTACCGGTTCAGATAGGTCACAAATGCTTTAGTGTGGTTTGATTCAATAAATACTGAATATAAATGCAATGAAATTGAATCAGACAAACATCAGTGAATTTTAATGTATTTCTTAAATGGAGTGTAGGTTTTCCTTGGGAGACTTGAACACATAGATGCTGCTGTTCTCTATTTAGTGGGTATCATGGGGAAGATGAGGTTCATCCTTCCTTTCCGTGTGAACCAAATGTGATATGAGCTCTGTTCAACTACTGAAACTTCACCAATGTAGAAAGCTATCATGCAAAACCTTCTTTATTTAGGTTATATTGGTTTGTTGCTATTTCTGAAGCGAGTTGCCATTATTTACCATTCCTAAGAAAGGAAGAAAAATGAGGTTCCATTTGTTTTTATTCTTTATGCCCTGAAAATACTCTTGAGTGAAAAAAAATGAATGTGTGCAGTGTAATGCACCAAACAACTTTCAGAAATAAGACTTGTTTTTTTTCCTTTGTTTTTAATGCCTGCTTTTAATTCAGTTTGTGTCACCAGTGTTGCTTGATAGTCATCTACTAGCAAGACTCAGATTTCTGCTTCAGCTTTTGACATCATCTATTTTTAAACTCTAATCCTGGGTAATTTCCAAGTGTTTACACATGTAATCTCACAGGGATACTTATCTGTATCTGTTACGCTGCGTGTCTCTCCTTCCCTTCTTGCTCCAAAACAGATGGCTTATAATTCCCATACTGCCTAGGATTAAACAGTGTTTTAAATGAGGTAAGTGTGCGAAATGGTAAAAGCTTCAATTCAGTTCCAACCTGTCCAAATTCCCAGTTTTACCAGGATGTCTTTGCAGGAAAGGCAGAAGGCTTTTTTTTTGCCAGAAGGCATGTCTCCTTAGATATGCTGGTAAGCTTCTGTCTAATCGCTGCCTAATCTATTTAAAAATGTGGGTTGAGTTAGCTTAGACAACTTTAAATAGTAGACTTTATTTTTATTTTTTTTTTACCCCAGCACTTTTGTCCAAAAGCAGCCAGGGAATAATCACGTGGTGGGACGAAGCATTAGCCACTGCTGGGCACTGAGGCAAATAGGGGCCTGACAGTGTGCGTAAGAGCTGATTCTGATAGCTTTTTCTGTGCATCCATTTTCCATGCTACAGCAGTCATCTGTCCGAATGTGTGGAGGTGACAGAAGATCATAGTTCTGCTGCCAGCGGTCGTCACTGTTGTGCTGGGGCAGAGTCATATCCCTGTTTCTGCTTCATAGACATCCTGTGCTCTTGCTGAAGCATGGAGCCCCTAATTAGCCTTGGGTGTCTTAAGAAGTGCTTTAAAGAACCAAATGAATATCCAACCGGCCAAAAACTGTGTGTTTTTGTATCTCCTGTCACAGAACTACACTGATTTATCTTCTGCTCAGCTGTAATCTGTGGTGAGAACTACACAGAGAACTTTTCTGTGGGCAGCCAGAGTGGGGACAGGATAGCTGTCAGAATGCGGTGTACTTGTCAATGAAATCCACTTAGTACTTGCCACTGTGGCATGATTGGTCTCTCACAAGTTGTTATTTAGAATATGCAGATAAAATGCCATCTCTGGGACAGATAGTTGGGATTTACAGCATGCTTATGCTATGTGAACACCTTAAAAATCGATATTAATGCAGTTGATATTTATGTATTAAGTACATTTCGAGCATAAAATGTGGTAGACATCAAACAACAATTGAACAAGTTATCCATGATTATTCACTTTGAAGTGACAATGCTTGTGGTTTTGTCAATGATGGGGCCCGATGGAAGCTTATATTCAGGAGTGGGTGCATTTAGAATCTGAAATGTATTTGAAAGTTAATTACAGACACTTCTGCTAATGCAAACAAATCTTATCTGTGCCATTACCTGCAGTAATTTACTCTTGCAGCCTTGGTAGAAGAAAACAGAAATTGAAGTCTTTTCCAGGATGGTTACTAATTATCCTAATATATATAACATCACAGGGCCAACTTTTTATTTTATTATTTTTTTTAGTTTCAGCAGATCTTGTTCTGTTTTTCTTGAGAGACTAAATTTTCTATCAGTATACTCACCAGGAGACTCCACCAGGAGACCTGCTGGGTTGTAATTCTGGACATAGTGTTGTACCTTCTGTAGTTTCTGTCTTAACATGTAAAAGTTTTGTGTTTCTAAATACATGAAGCTTATTCTGAGTTGTCTTAGGATTTAAGTGCAAGCTTGATTAACACTAAGTCATCTGGTGCTGAGTGTTTAGTAACAAAGCTCTTGGAGATTAAAACGACAAGTAGGTCTCTTCACAGAAATTAAAATATTTTGTGTTTCCATACAGCGTTCAGACCTTTAATCGTGGTGAATTATCATTAGAAGTGGAGAGGAATTTGGGTTATCTGTTCTGAACTTAAATCAAGGAAGCAGTTGTTCATAGCAATTTGAAAGGTAGTCTTGTAAACATTGATAAAGGCAAGTGTTACTGTTCTGGGGGGCATCTATACAGAACTATTAGGAAATCTAACAGAGTGTGTTGAAGAAAGGACTGGAGGGTCACACTAATGGATTTGGTTTCTGGCACTACTGCGGATTCACTCTTATTTGATAAATAGCTTTGGTTTCCTGTGTCACAAATTCGGTGTCTATAAAATGGGGCTGCTCTAAGTCTGTGCAGCCAATGTGTTTTTCAAGATTTCAATTTGTGTTCGAAGATTTTAGTGTTGATGAAATGTAATGCATTGCTTATTTTCTGTAGTCCTGTTAACTGTGTGATGTATGGAGACTTCTGTTTGCTGTATGGTATATTCAAATTTATTTGTTAAGGAAAAACAGTGAGAGAGAGACCAAAAGGTGTGAGGGTTGCTCCAAAAGTAATGCCTCCAAAGTTATTATGTTGGCCCATGACATCAGAGATGGATTTTGGTAGTATGGCAGTAGAGAGTGAACCTTTCCTTCAGTATTTCATTGCATTTTGTTACTTTGTGACAGATGGCAGCAGAATGGTGTCTGACATGGGTATGGATCAAAGGGGGTGTCACTGATTTCCTCCATGTGGAGTGCCATTCAGGAAACTCTGATGAGTGTTTCTGGACACCAGTCAGTGGATGTGAGCAAACTGAGGCGGTGGAGGGTGCATTTCAGGAGTGGTGACAGTGGCACTGGATCACCTCCGCTGGTACGGGTTTTTATGAGCACAGAACGCAGGCTCTTGTTCATCACTGGTGAAAATGCACAGCTGATGGTGATGGCTGTGTTGAGAAATGGTGTTTTGTAGATGAGAATTTGCTCTGTCAGATAGTGTTATTGTGCTCTTTGAAGTAATTTCCATAGAAATAAATAGGAGACATTACTTTTTGAGCTACCTATACCTACTCAGTCATTGTGTGGAGTTTGCCACAGCCCAGCCAAACAGCCCATTTACAAATTAACTGGACTGGTCATCTTCTCTTGAAGCAGCTTCACAGATATGTAAACACTATGCTGGAGGTCCAAGAGAAATGTTGAAATGCTCTTAGAGTGAAATACTATGTGTTCTGCAGTGGGAGCAGGCTCTGGCTCTGTTTCAGTTTTAAACTAGCGCGTTTCAAATGTCACAGCAAGCAAGCACCAAGGGTCTTGGCCTCAAGAAGAGCTAGCTTGACTTAATTGAGCGTTCATTGGACAAACAGGATCTATTTGTGTTTTCCAGAATAAAGGTTACCTTTCAGTTTCACATACCATGATGCTGCAGCTTTGGATCAGAATTTGATTATATTTCTGTATAGCACAAATACACTTTCAAGTCTAGACCTTCTTCATGAAATGATCTGTACTTTTTCAATGGAAAAATCTGGAGTGAATACAAAGGTCTTACGTACTTGAGGCATTGAGCTTTTCTGCTGACATTTGTTGTGAAGTACCATCATTAGGTGGTTCTCTCTTGAGGTGTGTTGGCAAAGCATTGTTGCTTTGACATTTTGTGCAGGGTAGCATATTGAAGAGATAACATACAAGTAAGCATCTATGCTTTCACTTTTGTCTGCTTTCCCATATTTCAGCTCATGTGATGAGCGCATCAGGGTGATGCTTCTTCCATAGGTAAAATGTGGCCTTGGGAATGGTCCTATAGTCTAGTTTAATAAAAATATTTAAAATATTTAAAATATATATATAAAATATATATATATAAAATATATATAGATCACTGTACTGAGGGTGTCACTGTGCCTTGAGTCTTCAGTAGTGTGCAGTGTTTGGTGAAAATGGGTGGATGGACAAAACCTGAAAATGGCATTGATCATTGTACTGAGAGTGGCAGTATCCCCTGAGGTTTCAGAAGTGCATGGTGTTGATTTGTAAGCTTGGTGATTGTCAGTAATTCAGGATATTCTTGCTTTTGTTTAAATGAAATAAGGGATAACCTATCATATCTTTTTGTTTTCCTTTTCCTTTGTGTAATTCCAAGATATAGGGTTGGAAATACCTGCTGGTTCACATGCACTGAAGTGCTGAAGCTCTCTGACCTCCGAAGGCAGCCTTACCTCATGTGGGTGTGACTGGCTGCTTTCCGTTCCGAAAGAGACCGTTTAGAGCCCTGGAGTGCTCTGTCCAGAGCCCAGATGAGGTCCTCCTTAAGCTAAATTTATCTGTATCCTACAGGAGGCTTTTTCTTTGTTGGAAGCATGCTAAAAAATAAATAAAAATGGGCATTTCCATGTAACCATGTTCTGCTCAGTGCGTTGTATACCTGTGTTGCAGAATTAGCTCCTTGGCATTGCAAATAATACACAAAACTCTAGTAGTACAGGAAAGCATCTTCTTTTAAAAATTTTGGCCTTCCAAAACAGGCCTGCTGTGGCTGGCTGGCTGATGTTCTGGCCCCTGCCTGCCTGCCTTTTCTGGCTGGTTGACTGGCGTCACAACCCCTGCCTGCCTGCCTTGGCTGGCCGGCTGGCCTGCATTACAACTGATGTTCTGTTCTTGGGGTCCCCATGTTTATAGCAGTTGGCAGGGAGGTGGCTCACGACAGCACAAGGCCATGGTGATGTGACCCTAAGAATGTCCAGGACAATCGAAACTTGGCTGTGTTGGGCAGGGGAAGGCTATGGCCTTAGAGTTGCCCTCCTTGCCACCAGTGGGATTCTGCAGAGCTCCATTTTAAGGCCTTTTCTCTTTAACATTTTCTCTTTTTATTCCAATAAAGATCTGGCTATTCTATTAAGCAAATTTGTGGATGTTGCTAAGCTGGGAGGAGTGCTGATTCCCATAAGGGTAGAGAGGCCTTGCACCAAGATCTGATCAAATTTGTGGGTGGTCCCCATCTGCATGAAGAAGAGCAAGTGCTGTGTTCTGCACCTGGGATGGGGCAGCCCTGGCTCTACCTGTGGACTGGGGCGCAAGGGGCTGGAGAGCAGTCCTACAAAAAGGGATCTGGACGTTCTGGTTGGTGGCAACTTGAATGTGAGTCGGCAGCACGCCCTGGCAGCCAGAAGGGTCAACCATACCCTAGGGTACATCAGGCTCAGTGCTGCTGGGAGAAGGAAGCTGTGGTCCTGCTCTGGTCTGTGCTGTGCGACCTCATCTTGAGCACTGGATGCAGATTTGGGTGCCACAACATAAGATGCTATTAGAGATCATCCAAAGGAGGGCTACAGAGATGGGTAAGGGTGTGAAGGCGTGGTATGTGAGGAGCTGTGTACTTTGGTTGTCCAGGAAGTGGGGAAAATTCCTAGTCCATATAGGTTCATTTAAGTTAGCATTGTATCATTTGGACAAGATGATCTCCAGAGATCCCTTCCAACCCCTACAATTCTGTGATTCAGAGTGGCCATAGTCCCTGGGTTTGCTTAGCACAGAGCAGAGGAGCTGAGGGAAGGCCTCATGGTGGCTGCAGCCCCTCATGAGGGGAGCGGAGGGGCAGCGCTGAGCTCTGCTCTGTGTGACAGCGACAGGGTCCAAGGGAACGGCACTGAGCTGTGTCAAGGGAGGGGCAGCTGGGGGTTAGGGACAGGGTCTGCACCAGAGTGTCAGGTGGGCATGGAGCAGGCTGCACAGGGCTGTGGGTATGGCCCCAATCTGCCACACCTCAGGGACCATTTGTATTAGGGTGTTCCTTTGTGGAGCTGGGGGTTAGACTTGATGATCCTTGTGGGTCCCTTCCACCTCAGGATATTCTGTGATTCTATGAAAATAGGTGGGTAGAGTGCTGGCTTGATAGCTCTCCAGATTTCAGATACAGAAATGCTTCACAGAGAGGTCACCGCTGCAATCTGAAATTTCACAGTGCTTGTTCGCTTTTTTGTTTTTTTATAGATAGTTTGACCTCAGGGGTTTCAAAACAAACTTCATGTATGTCTAATGAGCTACTGTGTGTCATGACAGCTTGGTCACTTGACCCTCTCATAAACAGACCTTACCTGAACAGCAGTAATTACCTCTCAGAATTAAATCATTAATTCTCTGGTGGCATGTATTTAAGCAAAAAAAGAAACTATTTTTGGCTTTTACAGAGCCTGTTCACACTGTTAGCAGAAAAAAAGTCAGCAGAGGTCTTGAGGCCAAAAAGAATTATTCTGAGCTTTTGTCAAAAGGCTGTATCTCCCCCATTGTCGTAGCTGAAGGGAGATCCAGGAGAGCCACCTTCGCTGGAAGACAGAGGGAACAGGTAGCCAATACAGTAGGTGAATGAGAATTAAGGATTTGTCAAGATGCTTGTCACCTGGAAGAGCAGAGTCCTTGAAAAGGAGAATTTGACTTTAAGGAAGTCTAGTGGTAAGAGTTATGATAACGGGTCTTAAGAATGAAATAGAAGTGTAGCCTACTTGTTAGCAAGATAAATGGTATTGTTTTTAATGCTTTAATGTGATAAAAATATGAAAGTTACAAAAAATATTCAGGTGACTTAAATAACAGAAAACTATAGTATTTATTTACCGCTGAGCTTTTTCACCAAACCAGTGAATGTATGGAAGTCATTGCTGCAATGTGAGGAACAAAGATTTTGTGGACTGTTAAGTCAGCTTTTAAAAACAGTGAATGCAGAAACAGTATTTTCTTCAGATCAGTTTGTTCAGGTAGTTCTGTTTTTATTTCAGGGGGGAAAAAACGCATTCAGGATGTGCTGACTCCAGTTTTGGATGATAAGAAGAAAACTGAATGGATTGCTTCTAGCTTATTTTAGTACTTTATCAAGTACCACAGGTCACTCAGGAAGTAAAGACTCTTGCTACAACAGCTACGAAGAACATAATAATGCTATTTGATAGAGCGAATTCTCAGCTACAAAATACTGTTTTTGAGCATATTCACCACCATTACCTGTGCATTTTTGCCAGCAATGAACAAGAGCCTGCATGCCATGCTTGTAAAAATCTGCACTAGTAGAAGTGACCCACTGTTTCACAGCTGCTATGATGATGTTGTGGCTAGGAAAATATTGCCCATGCAGTCCGTCTTTCATTGGCTCAAACAGCTGGATGGCAGGAGGCACTAAGTCTTGACTATACAGTGGGCATGGTAGGACAGTCCAGCCAAGATTAGCAATCTTAGAAAAGTTAGCAAGTCCACGGTCCCCAGTCTGATATGGAGCCTGGCGTTATGTTCCAAGAGAAAGGTTGTCCTGGCCTGACTTAGTCAGCATCATGATATAGAGATCAGAGTGGATGGTTTGTCTGGGTTCCAGGAAATCCAGAAGGATTCCTATCCTATCCCAAAAGGCATTGCACATCACTATACCCACTGAGGGCTGCATCTTGAACTTTGATGGGGAATTTGCATGTTCCCACTCCATGGACTGCTGTTTTGACTCTGACTCATAGTAGTGACACCATGTATCAGTAAGGGTGTGTTCCAGGAAACTGTCACCTTCAGCCTCTTATTTGTTCCATAGGTTCTGACAAAACTTAGATATGGTGTTCTTTCTATTCCTATGTGAGCATTCATGAGAAGCACCTGGTGCAAACTTTGCAATATTTCAACATTGCCATTTTTGTTTCCAAAGTGTTGAAGCTGATATTCAGCTCTGCAGAGTTCCCTGGACATAATCTGACAATTCATGCAGATAAGCTGATTGAGACACTTTTCATCTTGTGGTGTGACAGCTGTGCATGGCTGTCCAGAACGTGGCTTGTCTTTGACATCTCTGTTGCCACTGCTGAAATGCACCACTCACTGCATCACTGTGCCCGCATCCACTGATTGGTCTCCAGAAACATTTGACAAGTGTTGATGAATGTCATTGGGTGCCATTTTTTTCTGCATGGAGGAATTCATTACATTTGCTTCATACATGCTTCCATGTCAGACTCCATTCTGTCAAACTGCCCCTCTGCTGCTATCTGTCACATGGCAACAACATGCAACGAGATATTGGTGGGAGGGTCCTACCTCTACACCATGCCACCAACATCCACCTCTGATATCATATGCTGACATAATAACATTGAGGCATCACTTTCAGAGCAGCCCTTGAAGAAAGAAAGGTTTTTGGAGACAAAACATTTTGACATTTCTATGGTGTCTCTTACTCGTCTTTAGTCCCTATACAATCTCTGAGATCTACCTGATTTATGGGTAGAAAACAGCCCACCAGCAGTGTAGAGTGGGTATTGGAAAGAAGTTTAACTCTACCCTGTGATTTCCAAGGTATGCTGTTCTTAGAATTCTTGCTCTGTGTACAGCTAGTACAATCAAGACTAGAAGGACTAATGCTGAATACTACACCGCTTAATTAGTAAGGTAGTATGTTTTTAATTTATTTTTTAAAGCTGCTTTAGATGTGCTTAGAAACAGTTACTGTATAATCATCTCACCCAGTTATACATCCTCTTAAAAAAAAAAAAGAAAAAATCCTTTGTAAAAGAATATTCTTCAGTCTGCTGTAGTACTTGAGCTCTACTAGTGGAAGTCTGGCTGCCAGAGAGTGCCTTTTCGTGGAGGGATGGCTGGATGTGCATTTACTGAGGTGCACTTGTACCTGCAGGAGCTGGTAGTGCTTGAAGAGTCCCTGTGTCTTTGAGGACACGTGGGTGGCACTGATGTTCTGTGCCTGCTTCTATGTCAGGTGTCTGGTCTGTGGCAGCCTGGCTTGAGAGGGGACAGCTGCAGATACTAGGTGGTCTTTTTTTGGTTCAGGAGAGTGTATGGAACAAGTAAAGACACAGAGGAAACAGTGGAGAGGAGAAAATATGGTTCCAAATTTGTACTGGAATGCCAGAGGAAACAAGACTGGGTGCCCAAATGGGGGCTCCCATTTGATCTGAACCAAAAAAAGCCATGAAGTGTAGAGCTTTGTGATGTGGGGAGGGTTCTATTCTGTTGCGGTTTTTCTCTCTGTGGCTCCTTAGTTTCCTTGAGGGAAAATTAATTTCAAGTGGATGCTGTAGCTGTGGTATTCAGAAACAGTACAGCCTAATATCTTACCTAGAGTTTTTTTCTGAGAGTTATAGAGGATAGGAAGGATAGTCTTGGAGTCTACAGCCTTTAGGATTTAAGTAAAAAGATCAGGCTTGTCAATATTTGTCTTTTTTGAAAGTACTTTCCAGGAATTACTACATTCATTTTAACCTGTTTTCATAACACAAAGGCACTCTAACCAAATAGATCCAACTTTCATTTAAGAACTTCAGGAAGTGATTATGTTGTTTTCAATATGCCTTCTTTGCTCTTCATTTGTATAGTATAGTAGTGTTCTAAAGTGCAGTTGGATGGTAGCTAGCATGCAGAGGATAAGAGCATAAAAGTTCAATATACATTTATAGATTTTTTTTTCTCCTTCATCTCTACATTTTATGTCACCTTTCCAAAACTTTCATTTTCTTTTTTATCTTTCGTGTATATATCAAATGCAATGGTACTGGACTTCACTTTTGCTTTTCAAAATGCAGCATTAATAACAATATTGAAGTTGAGTTTTCTCTAGCTTAGGAGCAAATGTAGAGTTGTAGATAATACTTTAAAGATCTTCCAATTTTTTGCTGAAATTGTGAGATCATATTTTACTTGAGACCTAAGCACATTCTCCTTTGTATACCTTATACAAAATATCTTAGTTCTGAAACTATGTTGTGCTTGCTGTCTTCAGCAAAGTTGACGAAAAGAACCACAGGATTATTCTTGATGTTACAGCAATTAGTTTCAGGGCAGCCATCAACCTGTGAACTGTGCATGTCACCATTTCTCGTTCTTAAAAGTGGTGTGGAAGAGCTAGCAAATGTGATGCTTACCTTAGCATTTGTAAAATGAAAACCATATGCATTGCTTTAAGACTGACACTTTTCTATTAGGTATTAGGTTTATACCTGCTAGTGTCCACTAGTAGGATTTTCATTAGTTCTTCATGTTACCATTTTAAAAGGGTATTGTAATTAGTATTTTTCTTCACAGGGAGAAGAGAATTTATCCAAAGATTAAAACTTGAAGCAACCTTGAATGTGCATGATGGATGTGTAAGTGACTTGTTACTTTTTTTTTTTTGTTAAATGTTGTTCAGTTGTGATTATGTTGCCACAGTAATAGTTCATTGACTCAAAAATGCAAATATAATGTGTTAAATCTAAGCTGGAAACCTCTGCTTGTTAAGACCTACATCTGAATTCTCTAGGCACTTGTTTCTTCTTAAGTATTCAACAGTTTATCTTCGAAGAACAGAATCCCACTTCTCTCCTTCAGTACCATGTCCTACGCTTGAATGAGTTAAACTCGTGTGCCAGGAGCACACATGCTTGTCTTTTCAGATAGAACCAATCTTAAAGTGGAATCATTTTGTGCTATGTTGATATGCTTTTTTGACATAAAGCAGTATTAGTATTTTAAGTGATATATTTTTCGCACTTAAAAAAACAAATGATTAAGTGCTGCATGCTTATTTAAAGTGACAGTAAAGACAAAAATAAGCCCCTTCTGAAAAGCTTGAAATATTGTTTATTTAAATGATTAATTTTTGTAAGTGCTCCAAGTGTTACAAGGCATATTCTTTTAAATACTTAAATTAGCACAGAACAAAGAAATGTTTTAACGTTGAATGGCTTCATGCTTTAACATAACACTGATTCACCAGTGTCAGAAAACAAGTTAAAATACAAGATGAGTTTACTTGTCTGTGCACAGAATTATTGGAGTAGTGAATAAATACTAATAGCTCTATCCTCTGAACAGAGGAATTATAGCTGTTGTGGTAAGATTTTTTTGCTGTATTACTTTTGTAAATGCAGAAGTAAAGTAAGGATTGCAATGTCCTTACTCTTTAAAATGCTTATACCATCAGTGGTAAATTATATTAGTGTCTTCCCTCCCACCCCCTCCTACTATAACTGCTCAATCAGCATACATTTCAAATGTAAGGAGTGAATGTCACAGTCATCTTACTACGGGTGTTTCTATTTTTGTTATTTTGTTACAGGCATTTGTATTCTTCTGGGGAATAAGTTTTGACTTGTATATTGTATGTAAGGCAAACTGTGTTACTAAAAAAGATTAACAACATACTTAAAGCACAAATTTGCTTTTCTAATGGAGGATAAAAGTCTAACTTCCTACCCACCATTTGATTTATATGTTACACAAGAGAGAGATCTTGTCAGAAAATAGGGCTGTTTGTGTAATAATACTCAGACACAACATATTTGAGGCAGGATGGTAGATCTGTGAATTACTTGGAGTATGTGTATTTTTGTAGCATTAATAGTACCATTGCACCTTTATGTTTGGGATATGAGCGTTTCTATCTCAGAGTTTAGCCCCAAAGTTGCTGTTTCCTGTGTTGGCTCTAAAGGGAGCTTAAGAAGGTGAGAAGCTCAGCTGTAAATGTATAAAATTAGGTGAGATGCTTTCTTTGTGAAGTTGTCTACATTGGACTGGTATCAACTAAGGGTGAGGTAAGTAGAGAAGAAAGCAACTCTAAAACATTGATTGAATCCTGTGAAAACTGAGTAAGGTAGAATTACAGAATATGTAGGTAGATGGATCATTTGGTATGAGGAAATACTACATTCTAAATCAGAGGGGAGAAGATCACCTGAAGGAATAACTTCTCGTTTCTGTGTATAGATTTTCAGTTCAGTATCAACTGTTTGGTGTGGCATACATCTCTCATTCAGCAGAGCATTTGTGAGGAAGTCACTTTTTAGATATAGTCCTCAAAGTTATGCTTAAATTGCTATAAGTAGTATGTTTAGCATACTGTTAGAACATGTAGTTCTTACTTCTTCCTCCATATGTGACAAGTAATGCCTTTTCACTCCCTCTGTGCTTGGGAGATCTTTCTGATATATATTTGAGGACATTTTTATTTCATCTGTTTTTTATACACTGTTAACATATTCTGTTTACAAAAGAGTTAATTTTACTGGTGCGTTACAAAGGAGTGAGTTAGAATTTAGATTTTTCAGCCTCAAGGCTTGGCTGCCTCCTGTGTTCTCTTTGAGGAAATCATGGAGGTGATGTGTGGACATGACACCGAGGAATGTAGTTCACTGATGGAACTCAGTAGGTCAGGTTGGTGGTAGGACTTGATGGTCTTTGAGGTCTTTTTCAACCTAGATAATTCTATGTTTCTATGCTTCTAGTAGATGGTAAATTTATTTTTAACTATTTGAGTGACAAATTGAAAGTGCTCACTACTTCCTTTCAAGGCTAGTTGAGAAGCAAACAAAATTTTATGCAGATGATAAAGTGTAGAATACCTAATAGAAAAAAGCTAATTACATAATCTGTCTTTTTCATCTTACAGTAATTTTCTGTCGCTTCACTCTGACATCTCTTATTTTGCCCTAACATGAAGAATTTCAAACCCTTTGTGTAGTAACTGTTATGCTCTGCTTTCAGCTGGGCACTGAGTGGCTGTGAAGGTAATAGATGTATAGCTTTTCTAAACAGTTTTGCAATATGAACAAGTAGTCCTTATTTGATAATGTATTTTAAGAGTCTGTGTTCTACCTTGGAATGGGGCATGAGGATTTTTCTTGATCTGCTGTCATTGGCCATCTGTTTTTGGCTGTGCGTATTTGTATTTACTGGGGTAATTCACTGTTGTTCGGTAGAGTCTACTGGGCACTGATAAGTGTAGTGTATTAACTCATCACTTACATAAAATAACTGTTTTCTGGAGAAATAAAAATAAAAGTCAAGCTCAGTCCACTGAAAGGCTTGCTTTTTTTTTTTTTTTGCTAGTAATGTTGGATCCAGTAAAGAATTAAAAGCCTGTTTAGTTGTAGACTTCTAGCATACAGTGGGCTGACTTCTCACTTCATAGTTTTTCTGAACCAAATTTAGCTTGGGTAGGGTATGCTGAAATTGCTTAAACCTGAATGAAATCAGAACTTAGAAGGAAAATGATTGATGCCTTATGTAGGCTTGTGACACAGCTATTCATATAACTGTTGTCTCTCCCATTTGTTTCTTCCTATGTGTTTCTTCCTATACTATGTTCACTTTTCTTTCTCTCAGGCTTTTTGAACATCCTTTCTACCCCCATCAGTTATGTTTGTGCACAAGCTCTTTTTCACAACACTTTTTTTCCCCCCATCTCTACTTTTTACATCTTCTTGTTTACATCATCTTTTCACTGTTTTATTCTTGTACCGTTAAGTTAGCATTTTGATTTCTTAAGGGCAGTAATGGTATTTAGCTGCCTGAAAGGAAATGTAGATGAAAACTAACATTCCAGTATTGATAGTGACTTTAATACTGTGCTGTGCTTGACTATATATTTTAAGTACTGTGGTTATCAGGACAGTTTACTTCTATGTTTAATGGATTCAGGGGCTAGTCGAATGTGTAGTTTTTGGTGACTGACAGCCAGAGCTGTAGGAGTAGCCAAGCTACATCACACCACTGCTCAGTCAAGTCTGCTAACTTGGCTCTGACAGTGGCCAATACTGATTTTTGAAAAAAGCAGAAACATGGTCAGCATATAGTATGGAGAACACATTAGATTTCAATGGACAAATGGAGGTGAAGTTTGAATCTTTGTTTTTGATCATTTTTCTTTGGCAAATATTATTTTCCACTTACGGTGTTTAGGACATTGCATGACAATTAATTCCAGTTTTAATAAAATGCTATAGGAGAATCACCCTTTGTTTTGGATGTGTTGCGAGATGGTTTTATTGAAGGCCCTCCATTTCCTGTATTGTACAGAACTATGGAACATTATCTCTTACTTTTGCCATGCTGCAAATGATTTCATGAACTTCTGTCATATTCTCTTTCTCTCTCCCTTGGGCTAGCACAAATTTGCAATAAAAAGCTTTAGGTACTTGCAATTACCCTAGCCATTCTTTTTTATAATTTTGCATTTCAAATGGATATTAATAGAAATTGAGAATATGGGGGTGGAATATGAACCAAAACTGCAGCATGAAGTTGCAGATTTATACACTGATAGAATGACATTTGGATTTCTGTTCATTTCCTAGTGTTTTTTTGAGTGCCTATAGTTAATATAAAGATCCTCAGCAAATGTGTAAAATTCTGGTAACTGATCCACTTCCCGTGTGATCCATCCATGCAAGCAGCTAATTCTCATTTTGCAACTTTGTCTGAAGAAGTACTCCAACTAAGCTTATGCTTAAAATAGTAACTAAAATGGGTATTGTTATTTTAAACAAAAAGATTTTTGCCTTTCAGGCTCACAGTAAGAATGAAACATTTGAATGAAAAGAGAGCAATAAGAAAAGAATGTTTAAAAATTGGGGTTTTGACTGATGATGTAGTCCACTCATATCAAATCACGGCAGTTATCCTGCCTGCAGAAAATAGCCATTGGAAAATGTTGATGGCTGCAGTTTGACAGCTAAAGCTATTTTAGAGACAATTTGAAATAATAATGGCCACTCATACAGTCTTTGGAGCTTGTGCATGAGCTACTGCTGGAAGAAAAAACCTGCCTTCTTTAAGGATACTTTCTGAGCCTCCTGGATTTTAAGTTTACAGCTTTATGTCATAAACACAGTATTGAACACAATGTTGTGGAAAGGAAAGTTCATAAGGAAATGTACTGTAAAGTTCTTCCAATATGATTCAGCACCTCACTGTAGGATTTGGCTTTCCCAGCATGCATACATTCCTCAGAGGGGGATCCGGGTTGCTTTTCACAGGATCCTTCGGAAAATGTGATGACTGAGAAGTCTGTAAAGCAATGGGTGTTCAGAATTTGGACAATGTGAAGATATAATGATGAGAGCACTGTGGTGCTAGTTCAAGTTCAGAAAACTGTGGAGTATATTTGCTTCATTAAAACACTTGAATGTGTAAAATTGAAAAATTTGAAGTCTTTTTCAGAAGGCTTAATTTACCTAATGAACGTTTCGGGAGCAAAGGAAACAACTGAGTTGCAAATAGAGAGGCCATAGGTGAAGCAGGTGATTCCCTTATCTGTTTATTTTGAAAGTAATTTTGTGTGTGTGTGGTAGCTGCTTTCAGGTTCATTTGTTATCTCCTTTTTTTTGTAGTGTTGGATAAGTATAGTTTGTTGATGATTTAATAGTCTGAAAATTCTAATGCAAGTCTAAATTAATTGTTAATTAATTCATGCAGGTGAATACAATTTGCTGGAATGATACAGGAGAATATATTTTATCTGGTTCTGATGACACCAATCTGGTTATTACCAATCCTTACAGCAGAAAGGTAGGTTTGTTTCTGAATACTTAATATTTTTTAAATAAGATTTAAGTTGTTATTTTTCAAGAGAAACTAATTATTATCTGACAAAGATAATATCAGGCACTTTGTAGTGTTCTGTAAATGGGAATAAAACTTCACAGTGCTTTAAAACCTTAGTATTCTAATCCCTTGTAACAGAGGCATTATCCTATTTTACGGTAAATGGTCTGGCACAAAAGGAACATAGTCTCACAACAGATTAGTGTCAGAATTAGCAATAGAGTTCAGTAATTGTGAAATTTTATAGTCAGATACATTGTCTTCATTTTAGCTTTAAAA
Source organism: Aquila spilogaster (assembly GCA_024606505.1). NCBI lineage: Eukaryota > Metazoa > Chordata > Aves > Accipitriformes > Accipitridae > Aquila > Aquila spilogaster. The sequence goes on along the minus strand of JANHGO010003621.1, from coordinate 3,957 downwards.
TATTGTGCTAGCTTCTGCTGTGCACAATATACTGAGTTGTCTTTTTGTGTAACATAATGTTGAAATGAAGTGTCAATGTATATTAAAAATTTTGATTACCATTTGAAATGACATTGTCTTGTGTGTGTGTGGATGGAGAAAAATTTTTACTGAGATGAAGGAAGCAGGTTTCTAAAGGTAAGTCTTGTAAAAAGCTTGGCTTTTCCACTTCTGCACTTACACAGGCTAAGATCCAGTCAAGTGACTTCCAGTAATATCAGTTAGTGTCCATCATGTTGTAGCATTGTTCCATAATTTACTCTTCGAGCGTCTGCTGTCAGTTTTCCTATACAGATGCTCTGAGCTGTGCCGTTCAGTGCTGGAGATCCTATGCAGCAGTGTTCAAAGTCCACTCTTCCATACTCTCTCAGAGGTTGACACCTAAACCCAGAAGAGGTACTGAAAAATTTAATGTAGAACGAGAACGAAAATGTGTGGTTGGTATGGTGGAAGGGAGTTTAAATAGGAGTTTACTGAGGCCGAATGTATGTAACTCCGGTTTGTGTTGTGCTTCCTCAAATGGAAGTATTGTTACTGTACGCTGCAGAAGGAGAAATTTTCAGAAAGTATTTGTTGAGTTTGAATAGATTGTTTGTGTTGTTAGTGCATCTGAGGAGAAATGTATTACTGTGATTTCTAACTGTAAGCCTAAAACAGAATAAGCACTTGGTTATATTTTTAGATAGCTGAGAATAATTCCTTTTGTGGATCATTCCTTTTCTATTCTGCTTCACTCAACCCATTGTAGACTGATAACCTCCATCAAAATAAATGTTTCAGGCATCTCAAAGTAACAAAATAAGTAAATAATTTAACTGTCTGGAGCTAAAACACTTTGTGCTACAAGTACAACAGGTTCAAAACTCATTTTTCAGAACCTTTAAATGTAGCTCAGGATTTCTGTCAGCTGAAACCTGTGTGAACACAGAATTCTTGCTAGTAGATACGCTTAAGATTTTTGAATCTGTAGCCTGGTTTTTCTTCAGAGAGGAAGAGGGTTCAGCTTGTGAGAAAGTGTTGGAGAGGCTTTGGAGTGTATTTAGTGCAGCTTAGAGATTACATCTTTTCCAGAGTTGAGATTGCTATTTTTAACATTAGGAAGGGGTTCCATTAGGTTTGCTTCCCTTTTACTTCTAAAGGGGCTTTGGCTTCAAAGAAACACTGTTCGTGTGGCTGGATTGTAAATGCTTCTGTGCTAGGTATCTTAAATGGGATCTCCAACTATATCCTGAAAGGCTTACTAACCCTCTGATATTTGGCTTGCACTTGTTTAAACAGGCCTCTTTGCAAAAAATAAGCTAAGTGGAAAATAAATGAAACCACTTCTTTCAGTGCTTTTTTAACTGTTTTTAATGTGGCTTAAAAACTACTGTTTTGTTCATGATGATAAAAAAAAAATAATGAAGTCACCATTTCAGGTTTTGAGATGACAACCTAGTAGCTGCTGTAGGATCTAAAATAAAATGGACAGCTTTGCAGCATGCAACTTTTATAAGCAAACTGCGATGTGACTGAAAAAAAAAATAATCTTCAAAGAATAGCTTTTTACCTCTTTGTTTGCCTTTCCCAGAACGTGTGTACTGTTTCCTGGAGGAAATTATGTATCATTAGGAATGGAGAAAGGTTCTCTGGGATTGCTGTGTAAATAAGTAATCCTGTTTCAAAGGATCTGAACTCTTAATAACTGCGGCTTGAAATCTTTGATTTGTTGCCTCTTTAATTGATTTTCTGTGTGATGTGTTACTTAAGGAATTGCAGAAGTTGTGGAAATATCTGAATTTTTTTAGCTAATCAAGTACTTGAAAAAATGCTTAAATTGTCTCTTCCCACTGTTTTCACTCAGTTATTAAGTGTCTGTAGCCTGTTGTATGATGGTAATAAAGTGTTCAAATGAAGTAAGGATGTACAGTGCAAGTCAAGAAGGGCATGGAAAATCTTCTGCAGATAATAAATGCTGTAATACCTTAATGCTCTTTATTGCGACACCATGTAATATAGCCAGGGAGCTGTGGGGCAGAAGAGGGCACAAAGTGGACCATTTTCTTCTCATCTGGGTGCACCAGGACGCAGCACTCTATTGAAACAAACGTGGTGATCATCTACCACAAATGCTGGGCTGAGGCAGAAACTCAGATGGAGGGGCTGACATGTGCACTCAGACAGACCTTCCCAATGAGTAACAGAGCTGCCTAGACGTACAGTTGAAGGGAACTCCACAATCTGGAAGTCCACCAAGGGCCTGAGGGAAGTGAAGTGTGGGGGGGTGACACGGGCACAATTGTGATCGCTAAACATTTTGAATAGGTGGCTAGGTTGTGGGAGAAAAGTCTGAGAAGTATCCAGGAATCAGAGAGAAAGAGATTGAGTGGTCTCATGCAATGGCACGAGCAGACCGACAGTCCTGTCTTAAGTCCCTACAAGAGGAACAAGCTAAGCAAGCTCCCAACTCTGAGGAGACAGATGGCAAAAATATGCAAGGTGAGGGAAACTGGACACTTATCTCTGATCAGAGCAGAGGGAGGAGCGTCCCCAATGCTCCTAAAGTCCTGCTAACCAATGGATGTGAAGCTCTGGAGCTGAAGTGTAGGGTGTTCACCAGCGCACAGGAAGGTATATGCAGGATTTTTTTTTTTCAGTTTTAATAGACTAATCCAAAGTATGTTAGTAAATAAAAAGAGTTATCATGAGGTGTTTAAAAGCAGTTGTGATGGTAAAATAATTTATATGCTTCTGTGCTGTACTGTCAGTGAAAGACATTTGTTGAGACTAAATTCAACTCCTAAACTCCTAGTTTACTGCCCAGTAATCGTGTTCTCAAACTTTTATTTGACTGGCTTCAAAATATCCTTTTTATAGGCTTCACTTCTTCTTTTAAAGTGTGTTTATTGTACAGGTAGCATCACTTTTTAAAGTCTGTAAAGCTGGCTTGGATTAGAAAGCTGCTTTCTTCTTGACTCGCAGTGTTCCATATCTTTGAAGTTTCTCACTGGCATGCAGGCTGGCTGTATTATCATCCCAGACTAATGGTTTCCTTTGAGAAGCCTGATGTGATGTGTACGTAGCATTTTAAAAAACAAAAGGTGTCAGTTGCATTTCATAACTTCCATTTTGCAGACTACTTTAGGCAAATACAAAGGTCAACATGGAACCAATTAGTTCTTAGAAGAAATATGATGTAAAGGCAGTTTCTCTTTTCTGTTAGTATTAAGCTGTGCGTCACTGGCAGCCTGTACGAGTAATCTTTTATAGTACCTGAGTTTGTATTATTTTCCCATTCTTTATTTGCTTTGAAAATATTAACCTGATACTGGCTTTCTTTTTCTTTTGTAGGTTTTAACAACCATTCGCTCAGGACACCGGGCCAATATTTTTAGTGCAAAATTCCTACCATGCACCAATGACAAACAGATTGTATCTTGTTCCGGTGATGGAGTTATCTTTTATACTAATGTTGAACAGGATGCGGAGACCAACAGACAATGCCAGTATACGTGCCACTATGGAACCACCTATGAGGTAAAAAACAGAAGTACATGGTCATTTTAAGATAGAATATGAATTTTCTTGTATTGTGTAGGATATCAACTAGATGGTGAAAGTGAGAATTAAAGAATCTTCCTTCTGCAATTTCTGATTATTTTAATTTACAGAGTAGGCTTTAGAAGAGAAATAAATTGTCTGAAGAATATTCCAAAAGTGAATGTCATGAAGACCACTTTCTTTGAAAATAAAGTAACTGTAAGAACCTTCATTAAAATAATAATCTGCAGCAAAAATGGTTTAAACTGTGATGTGAATTTCTTTCTGAATTGACAGAAGAGGAGTTGGTGGCTGTGCTTTACCTCTTGATTTTTTTTTTTGGGGGGGGAGGGGGGTGGAGGAATAAAAATATTTTCAGTGGTTTAGTGCTTTTTCTCA
>JANHGO010003620.1:0-26719 GCA_024606505.1 Aquila spilogaster | reverse complement strand
AATGAAGGATGTAGTACTGCAAGTGATATTTGTATTATGTTAATAAAAAATGATATTAACATATGAAACTAATACTAAGCAGGGAGAAATGTTTAATATTAAGGCTTGAAATGCAGAAAGTAACATGAAATCTGCAATCTGATCTCATAATTCTGTATTCAGAAGCACACTCGCTGAGAAGGCTGTAGACAGTAAGTTTTTGGAGAGATAATTTTTTATTCCTGTTAATAATAATGTCAACATCTATCACAAATGTATATATATGCATAAATTCACTAACTTAGGAGTAGAAAAATGCCTTTTAAGTGGAAAAAGAAATGTAGGGCATGTATTCATAATTGAATATTTTCCTATTAGAATTATTCTAAAGAAAACAAAAATCTCAAGGATGTGTTGCAGGTTTTTATGGCGTTCATTGGTAACGTGAGAGCACTGGAACTGAAAAGTATGTAGAGCAGTTTAGAATTATGTATGTAGCATTTTCCCAGAGACAGTCTTCTATGGGGTTGAGCATGCTACAATATCATTAAAGTGGTAACATATATAAGAAGCTACTTAAAGCTAGCTTTGCTCCTTCTATTTTCTCGCTAGTTGAAACATGATGGTTTGGGGTGAGGGATTAATACTGTTGGGGATTTGGGGTTCTGCTTTATCACTGTGATTTTTCCCTAAGAAATCACTGTTAGAGTAGAACTGAATTAATGTGAGCTAATGATAGATTTCTGTCACACAAACACACACGTACACACAGACAAAGAGCACGACAAGGAGATAAATCTGAAAGGAAAACGGGCGATGTTCCGTATTTTTCCAAATGTCACTCCAAAAAGCAAAATTGATATTTCACCTCAACCTTTCACTTGTCTCATGCACAAAAGAGTGAGCATCCTCAACCCAGTGAAACTGCAAGAAACAAAGCAAAAGCAAGTGGAAAGTTCTTTTAACCCAGTTAGCCCATTTAACCCAGTTTCATTGATTATACCTTCCCTTTTGCCAATGAAAATATAGGAATCAGTGGTCAAGGTGGGCTGTATTTACTGATTCTCTGCAGATTTTCGGTTATGAGGTACTGCCGATTTTATTTTCTTTCTCAAACAGAAATTGGAAGGGCAGTCAGACTCAGACTGCAGCCTATGTAATATCGGACATCAATAGCATCCAGCGAATGGCTCTCGAAGTGCTGCATTTCACAGGGTGGTGTCTGCTCTTCTCAGGCTTTGTGGTAAAATTAATCCCATTATCACCTTTTAGAAATCTATTTTTTTTCATACATGGGAAAGAGAATATTTTAAGAACTAACAAGGGCATTTCTAAGCAATGAAAGCACGCAGGTTCTCTTCTTTCATTTTTTGAAAGGAGTTATTTCCATTAAAGCCAATGTCAAACTTAATATTTAACATTCACTCAGAAAAACGCAACAAAATTCTTTCTTTCTTCCTTTCTTTTTAAGGGATATATACATGGGATTTGTTTTGCTTCCCCAAGTTTGCTTGCAGCAACCCTCATACTAATCTCTAAGCTTCTCAAGCTGATCCAAATTGTTGTTAAACTAACATATGGTCAAAAGAACAATAGAGAGAGGGATAAAAAGTGCAGCAAAGGAAAACAACTGCAGAGGCTTTTTTTTTTTTGTGAGGTGGTTGCACAGTTATAAAAGTAGCACTGTTATGGCAGCTGTTTTTCATCTCTAAGTACGGTCTGAACATTCGGAAGTAATGAATTTTAGTCGCTGAAATTATCAATAATTGCTTTCTGTGAAAAATGCCACGTTGATCGCTGATGTGCATTGGTTCAGTTCTGTTAAGCACATAATTCTGCTGATTACTTTGATACCAACAAATTTAGACCTTTGCTTTAAAAAGCACCAGTGTTTGCAGAATGGAATGCAGCAGAGCACTGGCAAGCATTGTCCTTTGCAATATTAACATTTCTCAGAATGTATTTTCGGAGTGATTTCTCACATTAGCACTGCAATGCATTGCTTTAATGTTCAAAGAGATGTTTGCAGTATTAATCCAAGCGCTGCATACAAGCATAAAATGAAATTCATGCCCAGACCCTTCAACCTACATATATACATTTTGCTTCTGCCACTTGACCTTAATGAACAAATCAAATCAAATTTGTACCTGAACACGGTGTTCATAATCTTACACTGTAACAGATCCTGAGCTGCTTATTTCTGTTCAGCCGGAGTATAACCATAGTTAATTTGGGGTAAATATCTGGAATTGCTCAGGATTCGTATCTGAACATTTCAGTTAACATCAGTGCAAACTGCTTAGGGCTCACTTTTCAGAAGGGGTCTGAAGAAAATAAACAGTTATTTCTTCGATCTGTGCTTAAAGTTATCCTCTTGAACTTATTTTGTAACCCTCACTCACTATTCTTTCTTCCTCCTCCCTGTTTTATTCTCTAGCAAGTGCTAGAGCCAAAAAGGAGCCAGGGTGAATTTCAGCCCTATTCCTGCCTGTATTTGGATGTCCCTCAAACTACACCCAACAACATCTAGAGCTCTTCCCCTCTGCATGACCATGGCTGCCCCATGGAGCACTCCCACCTTCAGTTTAATTGGAGTTCAGAAAATAAGCAAAAAAAAATCTAAATTCCCTCCATTAATTACAAAGCTAATAACTGGAGACCCACTTCACCGAAGGGACCCATCACTAAATTTTCTGTCTCTCTAGAGAATGCACAAAGGCTGTCAGCAAATGTAAAAATGTGAGCCGGGTACGGGGAGTAGGGCATAAAACACTCCCCTTCTCTTTGACGGATGTTGTGCGACAACTCCTGAATGGAAACCGCTTCAGTGGGGCCAGGAGGACTGCAAACAGGAATGCTCAAAGAAGCAAAAGATTGGGCTCTGGTCAACAAGTACCACCTGTACTTTGCCAGTCAGGCTTCAGTGTAAAATGAATAATCAGAACAGGAATAAGATTAGGCAGTTGCGTGCTCTGTAGTTTCTGTCCTTTCATCACTTGCTTCTTTGGGCAAGTAAAGCAAGGTCAGGCTGGACCAGCCTCTGAGCAATGTGCTCAAGCTGTAGATATCCCTGTTGATTGCAGGGGAGTTGTACTAGATGATCTTTAAATGTCTCTTCCAATACTAAGGATTCTACAGTTCTATGTTTCTATGAAAGGAGATTATTTTTACATGCCCATTGGTTCATATGGGTATGCCATAGGCCATGGTGGCAAATCTTGATGTTTGGTGCAGAGTAAGTGCCTGCACGCAAATCAGCTGCTTAAGACTGCCCTGAGGTCTGACTTGTCCTGGCTGTGTCACTAGCAATAGTCAAGTTAGCTATTACAGGTCCAAACTAAGAGGTACTAATTACAGAAGAACTAAGTCATTGACATCACGTTGGTGAACAGATATTCTACAGCCACTGCAGTCAGTTTCACTTCTCTTTTTCATGATGCTCATCAAAACATCATTAATGAGGGAATGCTGCTTTGTTGGCAATTGTTTAACAAATAATTCTGCAAACTTCACATGTATTTTGGAGTGTATCTGGGTTTTGCTGAATAATTAACAAATGCTGCTGTTAAATAAGTAAGTAAATAAGATCACTAAGAATGCACCTTTTTCTGTGTTTTCTGTGGTTATTTTTTTTTAAACAGTCACTCTCTGTGGAAAGAATGAGGATATTTCCCTGTTTGTGATAATAATGCTCTCAAAATATTCCTCTGTTATGCAATGGGATTGTGAGACATTGCTGAACAACGTTTTTGTTGTTCTTACAGGAAGATGAACACTGCTTGCATGTGAAACATTACATTTAATTGCCAAGCTAATCAAGAACAAACCAGGAGTTTTTCAAAGCAAATCCGTGTTCCATTCTGTCCATTTTTTAAACAAAAGTTAAGTAATTAAAAGAACAAGAAACATTACCGGAATTAAAATAACAAAATACATGACCGTAGTTTGTAGAGAGCAGGAAGAATCATGTAAATAGGCTGTCCATACTATTTCCTCTTCTTCCATCACACAAAAAATACGAAAATAAATTTGCACATGAAATTTCTGCTTGCTAAAACATTTCATCTGCCTGTGATTTATCTTTAAAATAAAGATTAACTGCTTTCACCTTTAAACACATCGTACATTCTTCAGTGCTACTGGTTGCATGTTGCCCTTTTTGAGGGTATGGTATCACGTACAAGAGCATACTGGAAAGCTATTTCCTCATCTCATAAAAACATGGGAAATTTTTAAGGCTATGTACTTCCTATCAGGTCTAGCGCTTATGGTGCATGTCTTGTCATAATAAGGCAAGAAAGCTTGATCTACTGCGCTGATTTTCATAAAGCAGTCCTTGGCTGTTAAATCAGTAAAAGCAAGTCTGAATTTGTATACTAATAGATGTATTAATATGTTTCTCAGTTTACTAATAAGGAAAATTGTGGATGAACAGTGCTTCAAAATGAATGGAAAATTACCAAATAATAGGTACCAGAGAGAACATAAGACTCAGTGAGAAAATGGGACACAGTGAGAAAATGGGACAAAAAGGATGTTTCCAGCCAAGACCTGAAAAACGGATACTCATGCAGGGTGTTATTTCCAAAGACAGCTTTCCCAAGATTGCCATAAAAACCCTCATGCTTTGATGGAAAATGAAAAAAGAAAAAATCTGAATGCATTCGTAACTAAGCCTTTTCATACTTAAATCCACTTCCTTTTCTTTTTGAAGTAATTGAAGACTTTCTGAGTTTCCAAAGGGAAAAATCCCACCCTAGGTTCACCAAGACATCAGATCGCTTACTTGAAACACAGGAAGAAAAATTCAAACACCTGGACTGAATCTGGCAGTGCAGAGACAACCTGGGTCTCCCCTGTCCCAGGTGAATGCCTTAGCCCTGGGCTATTGGCTGTTCTCCAGCATGCCTACAGTTGGACAGAAATTCTCTCTTGGACCTGAGAAATCATTCCCTAAGTAAGGTGTATTAGCTAGGATATATCATTTTGCTAGGATATATTTTTGTTATTGAAAAATCATCATTTTCTAAATAACTAGCTATTTTCTTCTTCAGTATACACACTACGCTTGCAGCTAAGTGTTTATGTAAGTCATTCAAAGCTGGAAATAAAAATGATGGTAGTCAGGGCCACGATGCTGCTGTCTACACACTGTGAGTAATCTCATTGCCTTTAAAAGTATGTGCAAATTTTGACATGACCAAAAGCTTAATGAGTAATGACTTACACTTCCCAAGTTGAATACTAGCCTATGATAGGTCCAGTTATCCTAGCTCTTAGGCTGACAGTAAACACACCAAGGGCATTGTCAACAAAGGCTAATGCTAGCCTAGAGCACTTAGATCTGTTGGGTCAGAGGAGAGAAATGTGCTCTTCTGGAGGGTGCACTCCTGAAATCACTCCCTGAAGGAACCTGTCTTTCTTCCTTTCTCTGACTATAGGGTAGCCCAGAGGTATCCATCTCTTCAGGCCAAAATTAGCCTTTGTGAATTCTCCCCTGCAAATCTGCACACATGCCCACGAACAGAAATGCTTTTGTGACCTGAAGTCCCAACAACATCCAAATACTTTGCTCCACCCTTATTGCTGCTGTTGTCCTCTCCAAAAATCTGTACTAGTGACAAAGTGAAGGCAAATATGACCAGGTTACAACGACTGCTGCTTTATCAGGACCACTTTGTCTAAGTCACTTGGGTTGTCTTGCAAAAGGCACATGCAATTTCAAAGAGGCTTATGAAAAATCTGGGGTTTGGGAGAATTTAGGGGAAAATGTAACAAAAGAACAAAAGAGAAGTTGGCTGTGAGCAGCGGGCACTCTACGAACTTGAAGGTAACATCTCAAGTGAAGACACTAAGCAAATACAGAGTGAGCCTGTATGAAACTAGGACAAAATATAATCTCCAGTCTGGAACCCTCAATACTGATTTTGCTCCACATTATCACTAAAATGCCGTTTTCATTTCAGTATCTTTGTGGGGTTAGGATTCTTGCTGGTTTCTCTTCACAGTTTTGCTCTTCATCCACGTACATGCATCCTTCCCACATCAGGAAAGAAAGAAAAGAAAAGAAATTCTGCTCTGAAGTAACACTAAAATAGATTCTGTGAAACTCCTCTAATCCTGAAGAAACATCATTTATCCTTTCTCTATTCCCTTAGTTCTAAAGTCAATGACTGAATCATAAACATGCTTTTCTTCATTGATTTGTGTGTGGACCTCCAAATATTCTTTACAAGAAGAATTTGGGAACTTTTCATACTCATCCTTGAACAACTCTGCATGACAGAAGTTACAGATACAGGAGACATTTGCAGTGATCAAAACTATCAATTTTAGATGTTATTTTCTTCTTTATTTCTCCTCCTTGGCCCTTTGCATCACAAGCGCTTGGGAGGTAACTCTTAGTCTGTTAACATTATGTTTGATTTTCATACACTTTTGTTAATCATTCAATGGAAAAATGACCACATGTCATCAGTATAAAACATATTCAGTTGCCAATGTGATAGCAGCTTGCATCAAAACTTCATCTTATTTAATTCTTAGATAAATTGATAATAAAGGAAAAAGAGGAATAATCCAGCTGATGGTTCAGGCAGTGTGGATAAACATCTTCTGCAGGAGGTGCTGATCAGATGTAGGATCTGTTTATTCCTATGTGCTGAGTAGTTGATTAAAATGTGAAAATATACTTCAGCTGCCTGAATGTCAGGTCACAGAGGGCTGTGATCAGTGGCACAGAGGCTAGCTGGAGGTCTGTAGCTAGCAGCATTCCCCAGGGGTCAGTACTGGGTCCAGTGTTGTTTAACTTATTCATCAGTAACTCTCATGAAGGGACAGAGTACCTCCTCAGTAAGTTTGCTGACAACACCAAACTCGGAGCATTGGCTGATACCTCAAAGTGATGAGCTGCCATTCAGAAGGATCTCAGCAGGCTCAAGAGGTGGGCAGAGAGTATCCTCTTGAAATCCACAAAGCCAAGTGTAGGCTCCTGCAATGGGGGAGTAATACCTGCATGCACCAGTACAGACGGGGGTCTGACCAGCTGGAAATGAGTTCTTCAGATAAGATCAGGGGATTCTGATGGCCTACAGTTTGGCCATGAGCCAGCAGTGTGCCCTAGTGGCCAAAAAAGGCCAATGGTATCCTGGGGAGCATTGCATAGAGCATGGTCAGAAGGAGGGGGCAGGTGATTCTCCCTTCTGCTCTGCCCTGGGGAGGCCACATATGGAATGTTACATCCAGTTCTGGGCTCCCCAGTACAAGAAGCATGGACGTACTGTCTTGAAGCACCTTCTCTATAAGGAAAGGCTAAAGGAACTGGGCCTGTTCATCCTGGAGAAAAGATCACTCAGGGGAGATCCTACCAATGTGTATAAGTATCCGAAGTGAGGGTATCAAGAGGATGGAGCCAGATTCTTCTCATTGCTTCCCAACCATAGGACGAGAGGCAATGGGCATAAACTAAAAGACAAGCAGTTCTGACTGAACATGAGGAAAACTCCTTTACTGTGAACATGACTGAGCACTGGAGCAGGTTAACCAGAGAGGCTCCTTCCATGAAGACGTCCAAAAGATGTCTGTATACAATCCTGTGTAACATACTCTACAGGACACTACTTGTGCGGTGGGGTTGGATCACAAGATCTTCAGAGTTCCCTTCCAACTTCAACCATTCTGTGATTCTGTGATTCAGTAACTGCCATAAATTAGGGGTTTATCTCTCTGATGGCTGAAGTGTGAGAAAAGATCCAAAATGAGACACGCAAAGAAAACATCTTTTCTGAAGACATTAAGGAACTGTAAGACTGATGTGTTTCAGACAGACAAAATGCTCACGATATCTCCAAAATACCATACAAACAAAATATTCCCGTGCACTTTCAGCCCCCCTTTAGTGAAGAGAACCTCTAACTCTGCTCCAGGAAAAATGTAGATAGGTAGGCAGACAGGTAGCTAGATGACGTAGTTAAAGCAGATTGTTTTCCTAACTGTCAACCCCACAAACTCAGTGTTAGAATCCAAAAGGCAACCTATTCTCTTTCCATCTCAGGCATCATCGGAAGTGACAAGGTTTCTGAAATATTGCGATTGCTGACTGAAGTCAGTGATAAGCTTGCCACCAACTTTATGGGAAGCTGGGTCATCCCTATTTAACAATTCACTGCGTGACACAGGTGCCAGCTCACAGTTCTCAGAAGCAAGTTTGGTCTTCAGGGCTACCTGGAATCAAAGGCATTCAACAATGAGGGGGTTTGGGAGTGAAAAATGGTAAAAGGCATTAAATGTTTATCACTAAAACCCACCAATTCCTAACCAGACTTTATTTCTCTTACCCTGCTTGCCCTCTTTCCTAGGGGCAGAGACGTGTGCTCACAGTACTAATAAAACGGCCGAAGTTACATGCGGTATTTAACAGGTCAGAAAAATCTTTTTGAAGACAGAAGAGTGCCTTTCTTTATTTCTCACCCTCTCTCAGTAGCAAGTACAAATCCCAGTTCACCTTCATTACTGGCCTCGCTTCACTCTGTGAGAACTCTGCAGGTTACCACGTTGCCAGTAGCTGTCACCATGATGGCTGTGCAAGCGGTTTGTCTGAAACCGATGTCTCATAACGTCTTTCCCTGAATTTGCAGGGGTGGTGCCACCATCATTATCCTTTCTAGTGATCTAGTTTGCATCTGTGACAAGATGACATTTGAGAGGACTGAAGATATGAGTCAGTTTGTGGTTAAGCCAGTTTTACTTCATATATAGGTAGGGAACTGAGTGACTCCAATGCTACACACGTGGTTTTGTGCAAAGTATGGGGAAACTTTTCTTTGAGAATGTGTTGTGAAATTAGAAATGTTAACAAAAAAAGAAAAAAAATATGAATTTTTGGCATCCCTTGTGATAATTCGATGTGTGTAATCTGCGTGGCACAGAACGTACACAAATGTTTCTCTGCTTCTGCAAGTAGCTCAATCAAAATAGCTTTTATAATAAAGACTGTCTTTGTAAATATGCATTGAGTCACTCAGTAATTCCTGCAATTATTATAAAAATCATTAGGCTATTTCGGTTTGGCTTGTGGTTGAGTTATTGGGGGTTTTTTTAATGATATTTTCAGTTGAAGAATATGGTCGATGGATTTAAGGAACAATCCCAAGCTGTTCTAAGTAGCCTGGTAGTTTGCAAAGACTGGAGTGTTTTTTTTTCCCAATTATTGTGGCATACAATCACAGAATCATAGAACCATGGAATCATAGAATCACAGAATCATAGAATCACAGGAAGGTTTGAGTTGGAGGAGACCTTAAATATCACCGAGTTTTGATACCCTGTCAATGGGCAGGGACACCTTCCGTCATACCAAGTGGCCCAAAGTACCATCCAATCTGGTCTTGAATGCTTCCAGGGATGGGTTATCCACAACTTGTCTGGGCAGCAGTGTGAGTGCCTCACCACTGCCATGGTGGAGAATCTCTTCCTAATATCTAATCTAAGCTTATCTTCTTTCAGTTTAAAGCCATTACTCCTTGTCTTGTCACTATACTCCATGATATAAAGTCCTTCCCAGCTTTCCTGCAGGCTCCTGTATGTATTGGAAGTCTGCTATAAGGTGTCTCCAGAGCTTTCTCTTCTCCAGACTGAACAACCCTGACTCTCCCAGTCTGACTCCATAGGAGAGGTGCTCCAGTGCTCTGGGCATCCTCATGGCCTCCTCTGGACCCTCTCCCACAGGTCCATGTGCTTTTCATGTGGAGTCCCTGAGCTGGAAAATAATCTCTCCGACCTGCTGACCATGCTGCTTTTGATGAAGCCTGGGATGCATTTGGCTTTCTGGGCTGCAAGTGCATGTTGCTGGTTCACATTCAGTTTTCCATCAGCCACCAAGTCCTCCTCCTCAGGGCTGTTCTAGGTCCGTTCTCCACTCAGCCTGCATTTGTGCTTGGAATTACTCTGACCTTGCACCTGGACTTGTTGAACTTCATGAGATAAGCACTGGTCCATTTCCGAAGCCTGTCCAGGTCCCTCTGGATGGCATCCCTGGCCCCTGAAGTGTCAGCTGCACCCCCCAGGTTGTTAAATAGTCCCAGCCCCAATACTGACCCCTGAGGGACACCACTCCTCACTGATTTCCACCTGGTCATCGAGTCATTGACCACAGTACTGTAAGTGTGACCATCCATCCTTATCCTCCAAGTGATCCTCCTGTCAAATCCATCTCCCTCCAATCTAGAGACGAAGATGTCATGCATGACAGTACCAAATGCTTTGCACAAGTCCAGGTCATATGACAGGCATCTTTCTTGCACATATGTGTTCAGAGAACAAAATTATGAAACACAGATGAAAATGAAACATACAGGGCAGATCAAAGCATGATGTAATTAACTTCTGATTAAATACTCCTGAGGACGTATGACTCATCAATGTATCTAATTTAGTAAGAATACTGCTTTACAGGGCAATGTGAATCTAAAAACTGTCCATTGCCTTCCTTTAAACTTTTCGGAGTACTGCCTCATCCTCGTGTTTATTTATCAGTTTAAACATGTTCTCTTTCTCTATGTAATTTTGTTTGTGGAGGAAGATTGCCTTTTATTCTGTTTCTCTGAGAGAAAAGAGACTTATCTGAGGGCACTGTGTATGCACATGACATTGTTTGTTTGCCCTCTCCCAATAACACTGAATGCATGAGCTGATTTCAGTGAAGCTTCATTTCAGTCTACAAACCTTTAAGGTGATAAATCCGATCACTCCTGTGAACCAGCTTCTACGGGAAGACCCTAACAAGAGTCTCTGTTTGTTAAACACTGGAGAGTTCAATGAGAAGTTACCATTCACTAGTTTGGCCCTTCGTGAATGGTTCTTTATTTCTCATTTCCAGGGAAATCTGAAGAGCAGGCAATGCTATGGCATTACTAGTAACTACATCAACAATTCTATTTCTGTGTTTTTGGGGTTGCTTTTTGGATATTTTTGGGGGGGAGGGGGAAGTAATAATGTGTTCACAGTTTGCTTCACCACGAGCTGAGAGATCTGAGAGATCTTGAAGGAGTGTTCGTCTTATATTTACAGAAAATACCTGTACAAAATTTTGCACTCTTTTTTAAAGGGTTACGCTCATCATATTTGCCACAGAGTGTGGCTTTCATACCCTGAAGGATATAGAATACAAATTAAAATGACAGTGATACGTATCTTTGATGCGTATTTTAGATTTCAGCTTGCAAAATTATATCTTACACTCATCTGCTTCTGCTTCATCATTTTTAGTCAGTGATAAGAGACAGCTGACAACAAGAAAAGAAAGAGCAGATTTCCTGAAGTTCTAATAACTGTTTGCATTACAGCTATCTTATATAGTGCAACAATTGCTTTAAAATCCCTATAACGAAACAAAGGACTGCATGGTTCAGGCAGGGAGGGAGCGAGACTACGTTTTTCCAATTGACTTAATAACAAGAAATAGTGTCTGCCATGCATTTTCAATGAACAGAATGATGCTTTGAACTGTAGTATTTCCCAATATCTTCTCTTTCTCCACTTGGAAGTTTTGTTCAGCAGAAGTGGAAATCTATTCACATTTCTGCAGTTTCCAGTGTCATTCAGTCAGAACAGAGTTTCTGATCCTCCCCCTAAGCCACAGTATGAAAATAAATTCCAGGTAATGTAATGTAACAAATCCAGTGGAGCTTCAGTAGAACAGATTGACCATGCATTTATTGGCTGGTTTGCAGGACTTATGCTGAGGCTGGAATACATCTTTATATGCATACAGTGTTCCTGTGTTTATAACCCTACCTGCTGTATTAAGATCCAACCTCCAGCCACAGTCTGCAGCGAATTTCTTGACTTCCGTAAGATGATACACATAATCTTCAATGTATTAATAAAGGTGGTTTTTGATATAGGTTGAGCAGGTCAGGACTCTAATGACAAATAATTTAATATGGTAAACTGGCCCCAATAAGAGACTCTGTAATTCCTCCACCTAGTGCTCCTATGTGAAAGGCAAAAATGATTTGCTATTGGAGCAGGTTATGAGGCCCATAGAGATTATTTCTGCCACTGATCAGTACAGCAGAGCAAAGATAGCCTTTAATTTCTTATGCAACTGTTTCTGCAAAAGTAAGTGCCAGGATTTATGGCTAAATGATTCTCTTGAGCAACTTCTCTTGTTTCTGGAGGAAAAAGTGACAATTGCCATGACTTAGACTACTCTTAAGTAGCAGTAGGGAGAGGCATTTCCATGCCTTTGGGGCACTTGATCACTGATGCATTTTTTGAACGTCACCACTTTCACTTGGATTATTCTACTGAATAACCTCGGATTGGCTTTTCAAGTATTACTGTATCCAAATGTAAAACATAGGGTTTCCTGTACTGCAGAACTATTCAGTCAGAAAATTATTCATTCAGCAATACTCTTCTGATATGGCCACACAAGACTTGCTGTCTAGTTTCAACCCATTCAGATAAGGAGAGCAGGATGCACTGTATATATGAGGGCTGCTCTGAAAGTAATGCCTCCTATTTTATGTTGTTGGCCTATGAAGTCAGAGGTAGATGTTGATGGTATGGCAGTAGAGATTGAACCTTCTCACCTATATTCCATTACATTTTGTTTCATCATATTATTGTTTGACGGATGGCAGCAGAAGGACGTTCTGACAGAATGGAGTCCGACATGAAGCAATGGTGTGTCATTGAATTCCTGGGTGCAGAAAAAAACGGCTCCCGTTGACGTTTGTCAACACTTGCTGAACATTTATGGAGACCAAACAGTGGATGAATGAGGTGATGGGTGGTGTATTTCAGCCATGGCAATGGCAACAGTGGGTCATCTCCACTGGTGCAGATTTTGACAAGAGTGGCATGCAGACTGTTGTTCATCACTGGCAAAAATGCATAGCTAATGATGGTGACTGTGTTGAAAAATATTCTTTTTGCAGCTGAGAATTTGTTCTATCAATTAGTGTTATTGTGCCCTTCATAACTGTTGTCATTTCCATGGAAATAAATAGGAAGCACCACTTTTGGAGCAAGCTAGTACTAAGACTGGAGGGGATATTGGAGTCTAAATATAGAACAGGAAAGAAAAACTAAAATAAAATGAGTAGTGGTTAGTCAGAAAGATGGTGTATGTAGGCATTTCTGGTACTTTAATCTAAAAAGACCATGATTAATATATTAAAGACCAGAAGGGACCACTGTGAAAATTCAGTTTTACCTCCAGTGAACTTCAGGAAACTCTATTTTGTGTAGACTCAAAACTGTTGTGATTGGTATATGTGTTTGCAGAATGTCAGAGTAAATCAAGCTTGATATGAAGATTCCCTAGGTATCTTCTCCAAGTTAGTGTAATTGCCTTTTACTGTATGATGAAGATTGTTATTTCTCTGTCTAATGGTGTTTTGAGAGCATTAAAAGCAATTAGGATTCAGGAAAATGTGTGCAAATAATCAGTTTGTGTTGACTCATGTTGCTTGGTTTTATATTATTGTTTTGTATTTCCAATATCTGCTTGTTGAAAAGAAAAATGAAGATTAAGACAGGGCCTAGGAAATCTGCTCTCGATATGATAACCTAAGAGGTGTAATATAAATTACTATATATTTTGCAAACAAGATAATGTCATTTAATTTTACTTTCAGAGAGAAACATTACATCTCTGTAACCGTTTATGTTAGTCCATTTGTAAAGGATATGAAAGCCTTCCACGTTAAATCAATAAAAGCAAAGTGAGTTTCATAGCATTTTGTTGTTGTAGATATATTATTGTCTTTATAATATCAAGCACTTCTACCATCCATGTAATACAGGAAAATGACTAAATATCAGCATAGTTGAGAAATAGCTATGAATCCTTGGCCTTGATTTTGTAAACTGTTTAAGCACATGCTTGTAGTTAAGAAGTGATCCCGTAGAAAGAATTATTCACATTTTTAAAGCTAAGCAGAAATACTTTGCTAAAGGATGACCATGATTTCTCTTCCACAAAGTGAAACTGCAGTCCAAGCTGATTTCCATTTTATTTCAGCTACAAGATTCCTGTTGAGTTCAGGGGGACTGGGACCTGGTACGCTGGAGATGGTATAGAATTTGCTTGTAGCTACAAACAGAATGCTAAATATCAGCCTAGGCAACACTTAGGTTAGTGGTAAGGGTGACTGAAGCTATTCTGAAATGTCCCTTCCAATGGAGTCCATAGGTCAAACCACTGCACACCATATTCCTCAATAAAATCTTAGCAAGGAATTTCTAAGGAGGACAATTGTCCATGGGAGAACAAATTTTCTCAGAGATAGGAATTTGACTCAAGACAGGAATCCATTTGCCTGACTAAAATAAATGGGGGAAAACTGCTCTGATGACAGGGTTAAAAAAAGATAAATTCATTTCTGAATCACTTCAAATTAAAGAAGTAGGGCAGATACATTATAGCTGTCAGAAAAATATCAGAGTGACACTGGAGTGAGTATCAATACAACCACACGTTTAGAATGGTAGAAAGTAAAAGCAAATCTTACCTCTAAGCAACACAAACTAAGGTGTGCTCTTCTACAATCGTGTTCAGATGTGGTCAGAAAGAGTTTTATGGCTCGAACATAGATCTAATCTTGCAAATAAAGAGACACTGAAGTCAATAAAAGTATGTCTATATTTATGGCTTGATAGGTAGGTAAGGTTTTTCAGAAGTGTACCAAGAGTTTACAGTCAGAAAATATGCTGAATATGAATATACCTCAAGCACAGACCTATCTTAATTTGGGGGCTGCACTTTCTTAAACTGCTGTGGACAGCATAAGACACTGAGGGCATTCCTCACTTAGGTGAATCCATGTTTATCTGATGGGTTTTTTGTGTGTATCTAGAACTCATGACCCTTCTTTCTTTTTATGTTCTTAAAGTCTGCTACAATTTAAAAGAATTATTTGCCAAGAAATTCAGCTCAAATGTTTCTTCTGGGTTTCTGCTCTACTTCGTCATAACGTAAGATTACAAAACTAATGCTGGATTAATTTCAGAAATGTATATTCTAATTTAAGAATTTAAAATTATTGAAGTGAGGTCTTTTTTTTTTTCCATTTCTATTATCATTATTTTGTCAATATATTCCATTTCTCAGGAGTACCAAAATCTGAGTAATTGAAGAAGTAGGTGATAGAAAGACTGGAATCAAATCCACATTTAGCTGTGTTTGTTTATACACCTCCATATGTGGGGTAGTTCTTTTATTGTCCATGAACAGTCCATTATTTTGTTGTTTTTATTGTCTTTGTTACTGACTCATTTGGAGCCTCCAGTGGTCCACACACTTTATGCACACCCTGTAAGAGACAGTTCTTGCTTCCAGGAGTCTGCAAGCTAAACAAGCAAGAGATGCAAAATGCAGGAGGTGCCACAATCCCAGAGAGGTGTCTTACCAACGAAATGAAAGAACCAAAGGATTGAAATGTGATGTGATGGGATGCTTTCAGAGTCGTGAACAGACTAAAGATCAAGTATTGACTGGATTTGTGTTGAAAACAAGGACTGTGGAGATGGAACCAGCTGTGAATAGTAACACAAAGCCAATAGGGATTCAGCCCTCACTGTGTAAGGAGACCAAAGATTATTATGGGGGCTAAGCCACAGGGGAGAGAATAAAGAGAGGAGGAGCTTCCTGAAAGTTCCTTAAAAGTGTATGTTAAAATAAATTACTAAATCAGACCAAAGTCCTGCAGTGTCTTCTTCACTGCACCTCTAGAATAGCCAGATCCTATGAGCTGTCTTCTCTAGCTTGAGTGTGAACATAGCAGCACACAGACAAAGCTCAGAGAAACATCCAGGCTTTTTTTCAGCCTACTGCCATGCTACTGTTTGGATTTCCCTCTCTTTTTATTCCTGATGCTTCTCTGCCATGCTTTGTCTGCAGTTGGTGTCATCAGAGCCTGGGACTCTGGAGCCCTGATCTATTTTTTTGCCAATGACCCCCAAATTTATCTCCAGACAAAGGGCATAACAGAATGGATTCCTCTCTTCTGTTGCAAGTAAGGGGGATTATTTAGATGGAGAGATGGCAACTTGCATACCAAAAAACATAAAAACTTGTACATGTCTATTTCTCCTCTGAAGAGATGTCTTTAGCAATTCTTTTACTAGTAAAAAAAGGATTAAAATATTCTTCAAGTATTATTTAAATGTTTCAGCAGTACTGGAATGCCCTCTGATAGTGTTAGTTACACTGAATACGTGTTCATTGTGAAATGGTCTACAGCACCGAGATTGGCAGTATTATCCCTTGCCAACTATGTGAATGATTTTCCTTATAGAAACGGTAGTAGATACTGCTTTGGAGAACTGGAGACAGCAGCTGAATGTACTATGGTAATCCTTAAGCTTTTTCTGAATAAGGAACATACAATAAATACAAAGTATTTTCTCCATCTATTTTCCTCTCACTTTCCTTAGCAAATCAAAATTATAATGCTGTAACAAGGAACACAAGTCTATACAATGCTGATAAGGCCTCTGAATGTGTAGGCCACAGATACATGAACAGAGGTCTAAAATTTCACAGAATCTCAGAGTTTGGAAGGAACCTCAAAAGATCATCGAGTCCAACCCCCGTGCTAAAGCAAGTACAACATGTTGCACAGGTAGGCATCCAGCTGAGTCTTGAATATCTCCATAAAAAGATACTCCACAACCTCTCTGGGAAGCCTATGCCAGTGCTTCATCACGTTTCCCATTAAGAAATCCTTCTGTACATCAGTACAGAACCTCCTGTGTTCAAGTTTTAGGCTATTACTCCTTGTTCCCTTGGAGAATCCATGTTGACTACTCCTGATAAACATCTTCTCTTCCAATTGCTTGGAGACAGCACCAGAACAAGTAGTTTCATCACCTTTCCAGGAACAGAGGTGAGACTTAAGTTTACCAAATCCTCCTCCTTGGCCTTCTTGAAGACTGGAGTGACATTGGCTATCCTCCAGTCTTCAGGCACCTCTCCCATTTGTCAGGACCTTTCAAAGATGATAGATAGTGGTTCAGCAATCTCCTCTGCTACTTCTCTCAGCAGACGTGGGTTCTTCCCATTGGGGCCCATGGATATGGATGCACTGATTTTGGCTACGCACTCTCTGACCAGATCCACCGTAACCAGTGAAAAATCTTCTTTTACCCAGACTCTCTCTCTCTTACCTCCAGGGTCTGGGATTCCTGAGGGCCACTCTTAGCATTAAAGACTGAAGCAAAGAAGGCATTCAGAATGTCTGCCCACTCAGTGTCCCCTGTTACTAAGGCACCTACCTCATTTAGAAGAGAACCCGCATTTTCCCTAGTCTTCCTTTTACTGTTGACATACTTTAAAAAACTTTTCTTGTTATCCTTTGCCTCCTTCCCAAGGTTAAATAACAAGAGGACCTTAGCCTTCCTTGTTGCATCCCTACAGGCCCTGAATACATTCCTGTATTCTTCCCAGGTGAACAAGCCCTTTTTCCACATTTCATGGACCTTCTTCCCTTTCAGTTTATCCATGAGTTCCTTGCTCATACACACAGGCCTCTTGCCACCTTTCTCTGTGTTCTTACTCCTATGGATGCATCAATCTTGAGCTTGGAAGAAGTGGCATTTGAGCACCAACAAACTCTCATGGGCTCCCTTACCTTCTAACACTCTAGCCCATGGAATGCCTCCAAGACAGCCTTGGAGGTATCCCAGAATTTATATCAGTCCAACTTCTGGTTTGTCTGTCACTAAACACAGTATTCATTTTCAGCAGGAATCATAAACAAGTTTCATTTGAATTTTTTCTGGGTCTAAATTAACAGAAAACTAAATCTTTTCTGCACAGACTCTACTCTGTCTTTTCCTACTGCGATCTAAAAATGGAAGCTACATCAGTTAAACAGTATTTCAGTACATGGGAAGCACATTTTCCTTCCTGGGAATGGGACACAGTTCTAGTCTTTTCCAGCATGGGCCACTGGGAAGTTTTTTATGATAGTAATAGTATAAGCTTCTAAGGACCTAGTTCAACTGGTATCTTTTTAGTTTACGTAACAGAAGTGAGATTAGAAACTATTTTCCCTTGATACAGTATTTTTTTTTCTTTTGAATATATTTAGTTAGAATTTCATAAATATAATGCTGAAATTTTTGAATGTATTCTCTTTCTGAAGAAGATTGTTCAGATTAGGTGATGAGGATGTTTTGATCTTGAATGCCATGGTCATCTTACTAAAATATTGGTAAGTCTATGCCGTTTAAACAGCAAAGATTTTAATATGATCTTTGAGTCATATGCCCTCATTAGCGTTGCTAATTAGGAAGTGATACTCATGTGAGATGTGTGAACAATGAACTAAACCCAAATATAGTGTATATTATAAAAGGAATGTTTGGCAAACAAAAATAACAAATAAGGCCAGATTCTATTTAATCTCAGTCTTGTCTGATTGTCAACACATTGTCTGCTGTAAACAGTATTTGTGGTGAATTTCAAGCCATTTGCAGATCTGATTTTAAAGATTCAGTTTGTAATGTGGAAGTATTTTCTGTGTAGGTTGAGCTAGCTAAGCTGTCTTCATTGCCCATTGTCAGTCTTCAGATAATTACTTTTTAGATATTCACTGTTGCAGTATGTTGTTAATAATGTAAATCTGTTGCCACTTATTTTAGTATCATGTGAAAGAATCCTAAAAATATGAGCAAGATTATAGTTAGGGCACAAAAAGTAGTAGAATTCTGAAGAAATTTGTCAATCAAGATTCTCCTGGCTTAAAGATTTAAAGAAATAATAATGCTGCTCTCTAACTCCGATATCTACTTTTAATGAATTATTGGTTGCTTCTGAAAATTTACCAAGTAATTCTCAATATTTTCTGAAGATTGCTGTTATTGTGTGGTTAAGCTTTGAATGGAAGTTTCTGTACTTTTTAAACTGACCACAGAAACATGAAAATACATGCAGGGAAAATCATGATGGAAGAAAAGATGGAGCAAAGCCTTCCAAATCAGTCTAATATGCCATATTGGTGTGAAAATGGAGGTTCAGTTCACTTCTTCTTTTAGACATTTTTTATTGGTGGCCCTGAAATGTAGTGCTCACTTCAGCTCTGACTGATAGATCTGGTGTAAGATGTACAAGACTTGTAAATTAGAAAAGATACAGAAGATAAATTAGAATTTACCAGGGTCAAAACAAGGCTTGGAAGGAGGAAACAAGCCACAGAAATCTTGTAGAACAGGTTAGAAATTGGATTTCCAAACAGTAGGAATTCAAATTTGGATTTTTGATTCAGTTTGAAATCCAATTGTGAAGCAAATGCTTTGGTTAACAACCATGAAATACATGCCACAATTTTAAGGAGAAAATGGAAGAGATTGGATGAACATGGTAACAAATGTCTGAATCATTAAAAAACAGATGAAACATGCAGAATCACTTCCCAAAGAGCATGGAAAGATTTGCTGTACTGAAGTTAGAACTGACCAAGTCAAAGAAGGTTATTCATTACGATGCGTTTCAGGATCCCCATGGTGTTTAGCCAAGCACAGTTCTAGAGATTAACATAAAATATCTAGGCATTTTTTTCTAACAATGGATAAGGAAATGTCTATAAGGCTGCAGTTCAGAACACCCAGTTCAGATGCCTAACCTTGGCTAAGATATTTAGACAGAACAAACTGAAGTTTCCCTAGGTTTCTGGAGCATGTAGCTTGCTACAGTCACCATTTACACTCTTCAGGCTGGAGAAAGCCAGCAGACTGCCTTTCCACACCGACTTTCTTCCAGAAATCACTTTGCTCTATTTCAAATGGAACCAGAAGAAGGCAGGAACAAAACACACAAAAAGAAGTTCATTACAAAGCCTGCAGTTAAGCTGAGAGACCACTTACTGCAGGGGATGCTGATCATGTTGATGTCCTTAACATTGGCTTGCTGGGAGATGGGATACATTCATAGGTTGCTAAACACATCAAAAACATGTCTGGCTTAGAGAGTTCTGAAACTACAGATGGTTAGAGGCTGGGAAAGAAGCTGGAGGAAACATGATATGTTTGCCCTGTTTTTACGGCTCTTCTCTGTGCATCTGCTTTTTGGCAGCTGTCGGAAACGGCATGCTGAGATAGATGGTGAGATTCAGTAAAATCTCTCTTCTGTTTTTGCGATCTTAGTGGAAATCAGACCAAATAATCTGACTGTGAATTAGCTGAACACTGCCTGTACTACTGAACTGTTGGAGGGTGGAATACTGTTTAAGGTGTAATTTAGATTTATCTAATGTAGAAAACCACATCTGCCCTTAAAGGAAACAGACACATTCAGGCTTGATTTATTTGACCTACTTAATTGCTTTGCTTTTGGTGAGATTAGTTCCAGCCCTATATAGATACCTATTCCTCTCCATTGTTCAGAAAAGGAGCCCTGAGTGAGTAGTACAAAGGTAGACTTTTACATTTCAGATTTCAGCATTACATTAGATTAAATCAATCTGGAGTATCTTTTCAGTGATTTTGAGGCATTTGAGAAAGAAAAATAACCAAAAGACAAAAAATCACTGATTTCCTCCACCCTGAAGAACTCTATTTCAACCTGCAGATGATACATGCTACAAAATGAGGCAAAAACCCTTCTCAAACACTCATGTAGACAGAAATTTCGCGATGTGATGATTTTTTCCACAATGGCCAATGTTATAAAAGAAGCATCAAGCTGAGACAATGCCAGACTAACATGTTCTACAGTGATCCAACTGCTATAATGGTCATCTTTTCAGACTCTGTCAAATAAATCTATTTATGTGATTAGGTCGATTTATGTGATGGCCCGTCTCTCTCAGCTTCAAGGAGTGAGTGAGGATAATTCAGAACCAAAACAAAATAGTAGGCTCTAATCAGGAAGGAAGAACAGTTTTATAAAACCTGATCAAACATTTATCTATCTCCACATCTATCTCAAAAAACTGGACCCAAAACAGGAGAAAAAGTGGAAGGTATGACAATATTAGATAGTGATCTACTTAAATACTACTGCATTCTCCTGGAACGTATGGCCAATGAAATTCTTGATTCACATTACCCAGAAATTAGAAAACCCCTATGGAATTCTCCTTCATGAACTTTCCCAGCCCTTCATTGAAGACATATAATTTTTAACAAGCGGCTAACGTTAGGTGCTTAACAGATGCCTAGGTGGTGGAAGAGCTTATTCTGGATGTCATCTCCTAGCTAATGGAAGGAAAGAAGTTTATCAACAGTAGCCAACATGGATTCACCAAGGGTAAATCATGCTCAGCCAACCTGATAGCATTCTATGATGTTATCACTGGCTGGATAGATGAGGGGAGAGCAGTGTGTTATGAACTTTGACTTCAGCAAGGTATTTGACACTGTCTGTCATAATATCCTCATGGTTAAGCTTAGGAAGTGTGGGATAGATGGGTGGACAGGGAGGTGGATTGAGAAGTGACTGACTGGCAGAGCTCAGAGGGCTGCAATCAGCAGTGCAGGGTGTGGTTGGAGGCCCCCAGGGGTCGATACTGGCTTTGGTCTTGTTTGACACTTTCATCAGTGACCTGGATGGAGGGATAGAGTCCATCCTCAACTAGCTTGCTGATGATACAAAGCTGGAAGGAGTGGCTGACACACTGGAAGGCTGTGCTACCATTCAGTGAGACCTGGATAGACTGGAGAATTGGACAGAGAGGAATATGATGAGGTTCAGCAAGGGCAAGTTGACTTACATGTACCAGTACAGGTTAGGGCTGACCTGCTGTAAAGAAACTCTATGAAGACAGACCTGGGGTTCCTGGTGGCCAACAGGTTGGCCATGAGCCATCAGTGAGCCTTTGTGGCCACAAAGGCCAATGGTACCCTGGGGTGCATTGCACAGAGCGTGGCCATCAGGTCAAGGGAAGTGATCCTCCCCCTCTGCTCTGCCCTGGGGAGGCCACATCTGGAGTATTGTGTCAATTTCTGGGCTCCTCAGATCAAGAAAGACAGGGAACAGCTGGACAGAGCTCAATGGAGGACCACAAAGATGATGAGGGACCTGGAGCAACTTCTCTATGAGGAAAGGCTGAGGGTCCTGTGTCTAATATCTAAAGGGCAGGAGTCAAGTGAATCAGGCCAGGCTCATTTCAACAGTGCCCAGCAACAAGACAAGGGGCAGTGGGTACAAACTGGAATAGAGGAAATTCCATATGAACATATAGGAAAATGTCTTCACTTTGAGGGTGACAGCACTGGCACAGGCTGCCCAGAGATGTTGCAGAGTCTCCTTCTCTGGAGATATTCAGAACATTTCTGGAGGCTTTCCTTTGCAACATACTGTCAGGAACTGCTTTAGCAGGGGGTTGGACTAGATGATCTCTAGAGGTCCCTTCCAAACCCTACAATTCTCTGATTATAGGAAAAGGGAGAATTCAAACACATACAGTTGCCCACCACAATGGATGATATTTTCAAGAAGTGTCTCATCTTGGCCAGCTGAAGAAGGAGATTTTTTCAGTGATAGATATACTCCAGCTCTAACTGTAGAGTTAAGTATGGAACATCTTGCTCTGTATGCATTTACAATTCAATATTCAATACTCAAAAAATTCAATAGTCATAGCATATTAAAATATGGTTTGGATTTCATCCCCACTGTTCTTTAAAAAATGTGGAGGAGAGGTCTTTCCTTAGAAGAATTCCTTGATTTGTTCTGGAATTTGCAGGGATGAAGGGCAGGGGGAAAAGGAGAGAAGGAAATATTTTTGCTGCAGAACAATTTTTTTTTCCCCAAAACACAAATGGCATTCTTATAAACCTGTGGCACAGAGTGAATCCTCCATACAGATTCATGCCAAAGGCAACTTGACCCAGCTGTTTTATAATCATTGAGACTGGAATTGTTGGAGCCAACATAACTAATCCCAATGCTGTCCATATCTCTGCCTTTGGCTGCAGAAACTGGCATGTCTTGATGATGCTAGTCAGGCAGGTTTGCATGGATCCCTGGTCCCTTTTTTGTTAAGGAATCGTATTCAGATGCATGGGAATGAATTTACTCAAACATCTGGGCTTCAGCAGCCTACCAAGAATATTAATAGCAGTTTGTCTTTAGGAAAACAACTTCAGTATACGTGTGTGAATACATCTTTTCCCATGGAATACTGGCAGAGAGTTTACAATTTTCTTCTTACATGACACGCTACAGACCATGTATTTATAATCTGTGGATATATGCTTGTGCAAGAGGGATGGGTGTGTTTTTATTGTGTTTGGAAACTTCGAGGTCTTTCAGGTCACTAGGTACAGTTTGGCCACATACTTTCAAAACACGGTGACAACTCCTAAACTGTCAACTGAAAATGATCTTTGATCTATGCTAGCTCTTCACCATACCTAGGAGTTACCTGAGAGACTGCTAGCTGGATTGGGCCAAAATGACCTTTTAATAATTTAACAGTATAGATGATTGTATTCCAATTTTGGAAACAAGACTCTAGGTCTAATTAAAATGTGTCAAAGAAAACACTGCTGGGTCCAGTAAAATAGACTCAAAGGCATGAGGAAGAAAGCAAGTACCGCAAGCAATCTTTACACGCTTGAGATATTTTCTCAATGGCTATTTCCTAGCTTGAAGTCTTCCAGGAGTGAAGATGAAAATGGTCACACATCTGTACTCGGAAATTATCTCACCAGCTTGAGAAACCAAGTACAAACAATAATCTCTGAACTACGGTAGCTGAACACAATCTGTGAGGGAACAGGGTTGCTGATAATTGTTATCAGCAAAAATGACTGTTTCCATCTGCATCCAGGAGCCCATCACCTTCGTGCTAAAGAATGGTTACCCATCATTCTTTATATGCACAAGAGGAGCTAAAGGTAGATACAGTTCATCTCCAGAAAAAGCAGAGCAAAAACATGGGAAATAGCATATTTGTCCATTATCTGATTCTTAGTTTTCTCATGTATAGCTACAAACACAGGTAGGAATTCACTCTGAGAACATAAACTTTGTTACAGCACATTCTATCAAAGGTTCTGTCATCAAGCCTATGATAAGTTTTTTTTCTTGATGTATAGGACTGCACTGCTCTGTTCTGGAGAACACCTCAATATCTTCATGTGTCTTAAGATGAGATTTTCAGAACAGGAAAAGGAGGAGGAAAAAAGGAAAGAAGGTTTAACTGCTTGGCTTCTGTCAGTCATGTGGGGAAGGTTTCAGATTAATTTATTTATGTTACCAGTAATGTATCCTGCCTAGGCCACGCTTGTAACCTTCTTCTGCTATTAGTGGAGAGGACTATGGACCTGCAGAAGGTGAACCGTCTAATCTATTCCAGATACCTCTACCAAAGAAAGAACCAAATCACCTCTTTGAATTGTCTAGCTCTCTCCATTGGCTCTCATCGTTGCTTAGGGATTAAAACTCATTGTAGACCACAAGGTCGTATTTGAGATGCTTTTCAAGGCGTAAGATATCTCTCTGGGGCTAGCAGATGTAACTTGATTTGACTGAACATTCACCCTTCTGGACTGGCAGCTGAAAACCAAATGGGAAGAGACTTATTGAAGATTCAGTGCAGTAGAGATGTATGAAATTATTCTCCCTCCTACAATTAGATGAAATGATTTTCACCCTCGGTTTCTGACCTGTGTGTTTCGACTGCAGCTGCAGAAAGCTTGTATCAGCCTGAGTCACCCCACTGTTTTCAGTGTTTCTGAAATCTGAGCAACACGTTGGACACATAAAAAGTTGTCTCCAAATTGCATCTCACCATCTCACATGTTAATTCTCTGGGGAAAAAGAAAATAGAATATTTACATTTCTTAATTCCTTTGATTGTGGGGTCTTTTGGGTAGTGAAGTCTTTTGTTTTTATTATTGAGGTGTTTTTTTTTCTGTGTGTCTACATACAGCACTGTTCACATCAGACACCTGCTGGAGTGCGTTCAGAGAAGGGCCATAAAAATGGTCCAAGGGATGGAACACCTCTCCTGTGAGGACAGGCTGAGAGAGCTGGGGCTGTTCAGCATGGAGAAGAGAAGACTGCGGGGGGAGCTGAGGGCAACCTATCAGTATCTAAAGGAAAGAAGGGGACAGACTCTTTAGGAGGGTCTGCTGTGATAGAACAAGGGGAAATGGTTTTAAGCTTAAAGAGATTTAGGTTAGGTATAAGGAAAAAGTCTTTTACAGTAAGGGAGGGGAGGCACTGGCTCAGGTTACCCAGAGATGTGGTTGATGCCCCATCCCTGAAGACTTTCAAGGCGAGGCTGGATCAGGCCCTGGGCAACGTGATCCATCTGTAGTGTCCCTGTTCACTGCAGGGGAATTGGACTAGATGACCTTTAAGGGTCCCTTTCGACTCCAAGGATTCTATGATTCTGTGATTGTATAATTTCACCTGGGACCTTGTGGTACTGCTGAATGCATTTTAAACAAAAAATGTCAGAGATTACTGAAACTTTGCAAGGTAGTGTGGATTCCATACTGTACTGATTTTTCATTTCTCCCAGTCCAGAAGTTTTAAGCATGTTAAAAGTATCAGTGTCAGGAAGATATGCCTTCTTTTTTTTTAACTTCCCCCTGTAGAGCTATGGTCGGTTCAGACATTCTGATTTTGCAGCTTCAAAAAACAAGAGGTGATCTTGCTTGCCATGCGATTGTACTTGATATGGAGTGCCAGGAAATCATTACATTAGGAAAAAATATATAAAAATATCTTACAGAAGTATCCAGAGAAACTCACGATACTCTGGAAGTAAAAGTATGATCCATCACCTGAGCCATGCCATTTAAGAAGCCTCATGCATTAAACATAATGGGCATCTAGGCTGTTACGACTAACAGAAAAGATTTATTTCTTCTTCAGTAGGGGTGGAACTAGAAATATTTGCTCTATTTTTTTCTACCTTCCTGTTCAATAGGAAAGAAAAAATTAAAGTAGATCAACAAAGATTAATTTATAGTGCTATTCCCTGTAAAGGTACTGGGTATGACTCTACCCAAAGAAAACCAGCCTGCAGAATCGGAACCCTTTTCTAAATGATCACGTGGCTAATCTGCTCCCTGCTGAAATGAAGGCAGAAAGGATTAGAGGACAAATACAGCACACTTTAAGCAAAGAAGCATGGAAATGTTAAAAAAAACCTGGTAATTGTTTGAAGATGAAATGCAGCAAAACTGCATCCCCATCTAAACTTGCAGGAGTTTGCATCTGCTGTTGCCCAGGGTACTGATATCTTTGACTAAAGAAGTCAAAGACACACAGAGCAACACATCTGAGCACATACATACCTACAGAGCGATGGGTGCTTTCTGGAGGGAGTTAATCATGAAACACCAAGTACCCACCCCAAACACACTGTCAGTGCAAGAACAGGTTAAAGCGTGGCTACGCATTTGATTTTTCCTAATGTTAAACTGCTCACTTTGCCTGGAAAACTCATTGTGTTGGCTTGTAGCATAATCAATATGCTACAAACCATGAACAGATGCACGGCAGCAGTTGAAAAGAAATCAAACTGCCTGGTTGATGAAATCCAAAGCTGGGGCAGTGCAGCCATCACAGGAGATTTAAGTAGGACACTTGGTCATTGGATAAAAAGAACAGGATGGGAGGACACTCACCACCTTTGGAGATGTTCTGGTTTGCCTCTTTTGTAGTTTTAATTGTGATGGTGGATAAAAGCATTGAAGGACAAAGCAAGTTTTGATGTAACTAATCTGAGGGTAATTCATCTCCACCCCTTCCATCACCCAA
>JANHGO010003619.1:0-26722 GCA_024606505.1 Aquila spilogaster | reverse complement strand
GCCCCCCCCCCCCCCCCCCCCCTCCTCCTGGGCAAGGGGATGAGAATTCATCCTCCCATCTTCCTCCTTGCTTCTGCCCCTGCAGTGCTGTCACCCCTGCATTCCCCTTGTACTAGTAAATAATAATTAAGAAAAAGCCACCAAATCTTAGTTTTGCTTTCCAGTGGCATGTGAGGTGGCCAGAATAAATAAATGATAGGCATATAAGCTTGCCCTTTTCCTAGCTGGTAGCAGGGGCAGGGTTGCGTCCTGTGGCTCAGGGCCTGGCTTTGGATCTTGGGTGCTGGGATGTCTTCCTTCTTCTTACACTGCTCAGTTTGTCAGGAGTTTTGCAGCCTTTGAAGATCAGCTTTTGCATCGTCTTTCTTTAATTACCAAGTTGCTTCTTCCTTCTTTGCGATTTGGCCTTGCTCCGGTGTGATAGCTTATACACAGAAGCAGCGTCCTGAAAACACTGCAAATGGGTGTTAGTGTTGCTTTACAGCTGGGGAGGAGTGAGCACCGTGTGACGGAGTGCATCTCTGACCACTGGGGACCATTGATCTCTCAGCTCATAGACTCCTGCTTACAGTTATTGGGCTGAGTGTATGTGAGGGTGATAGCCAGCCCAGGTGGAGGTGCTGGAGGCCTTCTCGTGCTGTGAGCCTCAGCTGGCGGTGTTAGAAATGCCCTGCGTATGTTTGTTTCTTCGGATAACGTAATGCTTATAACAGTAGCTAATATTTTTACAAAAATTCTTGTGCATATTACATATACTTGTCCACCAGCTTTGGGGCAATCGATCCATGAACAGCATGTGGTTGTTGCATGGAGTGCAGTAAAATGCACAGGGCTCGCAGCATTGTCGTACAGAGAAAGCGCGAATGTCATTTAGTGAAACTGCTGCTGTTAATATTTACACCGTCAGCCATTATTCTGTTGTTGGCCCCAGCCTAACACGTGCTGGCTTCAAGGAAGTATCTGAGGTATCGCCCTGAAGTTGTCACTCATCTGGCACTCAGGGATGAGTCGGGACATGCATTACAGCAAATCTGAAATGATACATTTGAGTGCTCAGTACCAGAGTTGTTCGTAACCTAATGCCATCATTAAGAACAGAACTGAATGGTGAGCTTGTTCATCAGCGTGTGTGGAGTGAAAGCTGTAACCTGTTGTATGTTCCTGCAGGGAGGTGATGTGGGTTGGTTGGTTTGTGTCAGGCCGTTTCCTTTGATTTGGATACAGTTAGGCTTTGTGGCAGTGCCCCCTGCCCTGGGGGAGGGAGTGCCTTCGAAGCACTATTTTGGAGATGCTTAACATTTCTTTGATTTTTCAGCAGGTGCATTAATTCTTAAACACTGTTTGTGTTGTTGTGGAGTATGTAGTGCAGAGTTGAAGGACTTCAAAGCCAGGCTTCACTGCTGTGTGTTCCATGATTGCTTGCATAGTATATATTTGGTGCATCTAACCCTATAAAATAGCTTCTGGAACCATAAGAAGCTGCATGTATTGTACTTCTCAGTCCTTCTGTATGCTTTTATGAGGTAACCCATGATTTTGTGCGTTAAAGGGAATGAAGTGATCGAGAATTCCTTAATTTTTTTTTTCATTTAATATCAAATGCTTAATGTTGTTACCGTGACTGATAGTCTTAAGCTGATTTATCTCAGTTTTGCTGTTGCCTGCATCGCTTTTTTAATGTATACTTTTATATATAAATATAACAGTTGTTTGTTGTTTTTATTTACAAGAGAGATTAAATGACAGATTCCATCTTGGCTCCAAAATTGCTTACAGAAGCAGATGTGTATCAAATTATTGGGCTTGGCTATAAATGTGTTGTGTATATATATGTTCATGCTTTAACGAAAGGAGACTGTTGTTAATCATTCTATATTTACTGTTTTAAGGCACTGATCTCTTGTTTTCTTCCAGCATCAGATAACAGTCAGCGATTTCGAGAAACCTGCTTTGCATTTGCACTGACGCCACAGCAAGTGCAGCAAATCAGCAGCTCAATGTGAGTTTGACCAGTAATACAATATTCAAATAGTACAAAATCCTTGAGATTACCAAAACCTCAGCTTACAACAGCTTTCATTTTAAAACGTGGTCTGCAGTGTACGTAATGCTCAGTGTCTGCTCATGTGGGGAATTCTTTTCTCCTTTGTGTGTAAGCTGATGGAAGAGAAAGGGGTGAGGAATGAAATACCTCTGCTGTGCTGTGATTTCTCTTGCAGTAAGTGCTGTACAAGTACAGAACTCTCCTACTTGCAGCCCTTTTTACCATGAGTCAGATCCTTTGTCAAGTTCCACGTTTATTCAGTATAAAGATGTTCCTCACAGCTACCATCAGGAATTTCTTTATACTATACAAAAAAAAAAGGAAATGGTAGAGGTCAGGTGAGAATGTAAATGGTTTATTCCCCTTGAAAAATAAAAAGTACTCTGTATATAGAGAGTTATGTTTTGACTGACCAGAAGGAAAGTGTATTGTGTAAAAGGGTTTGCAGAGATCTGACTTAAAGCTATGTCTGACAAAACGTTGACAAACCTATTACACAAACAGTGCATCTTAACCTGTTTTCTCTCTTTGCTAGGGATATTTCTGGGACCAAATGTGACTTCACAGTACAGGTCCAGCTAAGGTATGTACTTGTATGGCCTGTTCTCAATACTCAATGAAGACAAATAAAAGGGAAAGCAGGGGAATATACATGGGGAAGTGTCTCATCCTGCTGTTTTCATGAGTTTGCTCTTGGCTGCTTTGGGAATGGCAGGCCTAACCTTGATTCTGTTACGTTCAGCATTTCCATAGCTCCTGGTGGCCGGATATCTGGCATGTCAAAAATACTGCATGTACTTAGTTGTAACCAACTCATTTTCTTCAATTTTTTTTTTTTTTTTCGATTGGGCATATGCTCCTTTCGTTAACATCACAACTGCCAGATTCAAGGTGCATGGGCCTTCAAAATCTGTTCTTTTTCTCAGCAGAAATGTCAAACACAGTGTTTTCTGGGTGTGGCAAACCAAGGCTACTGTCCTTCTGGGAGTCGGAGGCATGACTTTGGGAATCACCAGATTTGGTCTTAACCTGACAGTTATTTTAGAGATTTTGATAAATTTGCCATAAATTGATTAAATCCTATGTATCACTGTAATTATGTGCAAGGCTGTGAACAGAGGTGACTTCACAGCTCATTCTCAAAAATGCCTGTCTTGCCTTTCATCCTGTTGGTCCTGGCTGCATTCACTTCTTTCTTGTGCTGGGTCTGGAGAAGATGGCAACAGCAGGCAGCTCCTCCTGGGCTCAGCTGCATTGAGTAGCCATACCCTGATGTGGTGGTATGTCAGGTGGAAGAAGTCTGGTGGGGTGAAGAGGCTCCTCTTGGTCTGTTCTCCTGGCCTATTCAGGTTCCAGCTGCAAATAAGCCTTTGATGTAATATTATCAAAAACTGTCTGAACTTAACTAGAAGGCCTGCTTAACGATCCATACAGCTAATTTGGGGACTGTATTTAGCAAGATTTGGCATGTTTTCACAATCCGGTGGAGGGAAAAGTATTCCTTCTAGGAAGAGATGGCTTTTAAATCATTTTATAAGTGAAAGGTGATGGAAGCTCTTTGCTTTTAGGTTTTGTTTATCAGAAACCAGTTGTCCACAAGAAGATCACTTCCCACCCAATCTGTGTGTGAAAGTAAATGGGAAACCATGCAGCCTTCCAGTAAGTAAGATGTTATTTTGACATACATAATTGGATAGCATTGTTAGGAGCTGTCTGTCAGAAATTTGCCTGAGAATTTATCCTAACCTTTGTTTTCACGTTTTGGAGCATTTGAATGAAGACAGATAGAGGAATGAAAAAGATAGTTAAGTAAATTGTTTCTCAGGAGACCAGTCAGTAGATCAAGGAGACTGATGTTCTGAAAGCTTGACAGTAAGTTTTTGTTTGATAAACATCCTGTGAGTCTGGCTAATGTGGGGCTCTGTTTTGGAGTTCACATATGCTGGGAATGGAGCATCGCTGACCAACATGGCTGAAGAATAAGGCACAGATTTGGAGGACTGGGGCAGAACACGGGGTTGGGCTGCGCAGTGTTAGTCAGGCACATACAATGAGAATGCTGAGAAAGAGGTGTCAGAGCTGCCTCCTCATACTCCAGTGGATAGGGTTCAGATCTTCAAAGTGTGTAGCTATGTGTAAGGAAGGACTTGGGAAACACGTGGAGTTTTGCTGTCTGATGTTCTTACTTCTTAAGCTGAAGAGGGAACCCGGTTCAGGTGGCAGGGTTGTGGGGAGGGAGAAGGAAAAGGCACTCTTCTTCTTTTGCTGAGGGAGAAAGTCCTTTGATTTCTAGGGCTATCTTCCACCAACCAAAAATGGTGTTGAACCAAAGCGACCTAGCCGACCAATCAACATTACCTCACTCGTCAGATTGTCTACGACGGTACCAAACACAATCGTTGTTTCGTGGACTGCAGAAATTGGAAGAGTAAGTAACTTTGTTTGGTGCTTAATGCTGTCTAAAGATTGCTGATTTCTGCCTTGGCATCTGCTTGAAGGATTTGAAAGAAATGCAAGGTTGATTGTGCAGAAATTACTTCACGGTTTCACAGTGGATTCTTCCTTATATTGACTGTATTCCTCTGTTACTTCAGGCTAGGCTGATAAGACGTGCTCACTTAGGTCAGTAGTCCTCAATTTTTTTTTTACTGGTGTGAGCTGTCTCTCCTTCCCTCTCACCCACCTGTCTCTGTGAGTCAGAGCCCAGATAATTTGCTTGTTGTAACTTCAGGCATTAAGCTCTTCCTGGTTTTGGGCACTTGACAAACAAATGGTGGCTTATAACCCTGTAAATGTAGACACAAAGCATAGCAGCTTGGTAGGGTTCAGATTTAGTTTCTCTCACATTTCTGTTCTCACAAATGCTGTCCTTCTATTTAATATTTAAAAAGTCATGATTTTATGGCTTTTTCTTGTCTGTGGGGAGAGTGTCAGAATATTACAATCAGTGCTATAAAACTGTTGATGTTCCACGGCACTAATTAAATCTGGAACATGATGCAAAAGCATAATTGTATAAGTTAGTCCCTGAATTAGTGCATTACTTTCACTGATGACAAATAACCACTGGATATGCATTTTAGAGTTGATATGTGCTTGTAAAGGCTGTGGCTTTGCCATTGCAACCATCCTGGTTTTTGAGGTCCTGAGAATTGTCCTGGGGTGAAACTTGGTCCAAACATTTGTCTGTGTGCAAAGCCCAGGATTCCTGAACCGGAGTGGAAGAATGCTTACAGCCCAGCCACGCACAATAGGCAGTTGTAAAACATCACGATGGTATTTCATTCCCTCTCTGTCATGATGGATTTCTTGTGGAGTGTAAAACAATCTCCATTCAGATTACAGAATAAATGATGGCTGAATGATTTTTTTCAAAGTTGTCTTTTATCTAATGAGAACCACAGGTATCAGAAAGAAACATTTATTTTTAAATCCATTTTGGTTTCTGTTGCGGAAGTGCCTGTGCACACCGTATCGGGTTACTGCTTTCAGTCCAATGCTGTGCTTTTCCTTAAGAATACAGATGAGGATGTAGGGAAAAGAAATGTCACAAGTATGTGGCCTCTAAGCTACTCTATAGTGACTTTAGTGACCTAGCAATTTCCTTAGCCTTCGTGGATACCAGTTACAAAAGAATATACTGGCTAACTTCCAACTTCCAATATGAAACTGAAGATAGGGGCAAATTCTTAGAGTGCTTCACGAGAGTTATGTGCCGGTCAGAACTTCCCCTCTCGTTAGATATAATGCTTCCTAATGTGACTGTTTGAGCCCTGGACAGTTAAATGTGAGGAATTGTTCTATTTTCAGATGTGCCTGCATAGTACAAAATCTGAATTCCTCTCTCCACCTTCCCTGAGGTGTCAGTTGCACGTCTCAGCTAGTGTACTCTACCTTTCCTGAAGTCGTAATTGTGATTTTTACACAATCTGTTTCAAGAGCCTTCTGTACAAGATGCCTTGGGCAAATTCCTAGCTTTGTAGATTCAAGCTGTCTGTAAATAATTTCACAATGTTAATTAGCTTTTTTTCTAACTTCTATACTAATTGAGGCAGTAAACAAACAAGTTAAAGCAGTAGTGGTTTTTTAACGATGTGAGATGCATTCGTTGTAAGAATGAAATATTTAAAATGCGTTTCTGATGCTATTTCAATTTGTGTAATTTTATGCTAAGATATATTACTGAAATCCCATCTCTGCATTCTGGTTGCATCCTACATAGGGTGGCAGATGTCACAACTGTCTGGATTTTTCTGGTTTGTTTTGCTAGTGGAAGTGTACATGATAGTTGCTAGGGGGTCAGCCCTTCATTTTTCAATTTAAAGTGTGAGTGTATCTGCGCGTCTGGAGAATGCTTTATATCAAAAAGTAATTGATGCACCTTAATGTGACACATGTTCTGTCCTTTCCCTTATTTTTCTAGGGTGTGGGGGTGGTGATGGTGTTGCTGGCGATTGCATAGTACGATATCCCATTTTTAGAAACAAACTTCTGTTCTGTTTTCCAGAACTATTCCATGGCGGTCTATCTGGTAAAGCAGCTGTCCTCTACGGTGCTACTGCAGAGGTTACGAGCAAAAGGAATACGGAACCCTGATCATTCGAGAGCATTAAGTATGTCCGCTCTTTAAAAAAGATGTACTGCTCTTTAAAAAAGAAAAAGTAGCTTTTGTAAATGGAGATCTGAAATAGGGCTGTACTAACCAAGGCTTGGACTTCCTACAATTCTCTGGGTTTCGAGAATCTGATAGTGGCGCTCTTTGTATTCAGTTCCAATTCAAAGACTCCGAGGCTTTTGTTTGTGTTAGGAGCCAGTCCAGGAACCCTGTTGACACAGTGAAGAGAAAAATGCAAGAGAATCTCTTTCAGTTCAGTCATGCTGGTTTTGTTTCTTCAGAATACAACAACTGTATTTACATAGTTAACTGGTAATTCAGTACCTCAGCAAGCTGAACTAAATGGCAGAGCCTGAACCTTGATGCTGAAGTGCTGGAGGAAGGTCTTCATCAACGCGCTCTTTGTTCCTTTGGCACACTGTTGTGGAGTGGGCTCCCAGAGAGTCTGGCACAAAATTCCCTCCGCTCCCTCCTTGCTCCTTTCCAAACCTGGTGTGAGCTTTGCTGCTTTATTGTTTTCTCTGACGAGTGTGCGGTAGTAGAAGAAAAATGCAAACAAAATGTGCTACACACCTTTTTTTCTAGGGAAAGTATGAAAAGACCTGCCAGCTGTTGGAGTCATACTCCTTCGTGCTCTTTTGGGAGATAATGCATATTGACCACAGGAAAGGGAGGAAATCATCCCACCAGTGAATGCAGGGCTACAAAGCTGGTGGTGTATAGTACTGAGCAGCAGCTCATGATGCACAGAAATCCAGTTTTCCCAGGTGGCTACCACTTTTTGTATGTGGGAGGCAGTGAGGGTGTAGGTATGGTTCACAGAGCAGGAAAAACGTGGAGCTGACTCGTTCACTTAAACAATGACTGCTTATAAAGCAGTCCTCACGGATAAAAATAGAGGCTGGGTGGAGACTGGAGACTAGTGTATTAACTAGTGTTAATATTTTACTGCAGTTATTTAAAGCTCCAATTTTGTCAGGGTACTTCTGCTGTGATTTCCTACTTCTCAGTTTGATTTTCAGTCTTGAATTGGAGGTTTTCTTCATGAGTGTTTCAGAGGTTTGCATAGATTTGTCCATGTGAGAGTTACTAAAGCTTTTTTAAAAAATATACTTGAAGTTAACAGTAGTGTTACTGCTGCTCATTGTGGTGGTGGCTTTTAAATAACTTCCAACTGAACAGTTGCATGCATGGGAAAAAGCCATTTTTTCTAGGTGTCTTGGTTTAAGAAGAGCTTTTCCTGCTTTTAGCTTTCTTAAATTGTCATTTATGATCTTTCTAGAGGTAACGATGGCTTACGTTATGCCTTTTTCTGTGCAAGTTAGAAACAGCAGTTACTACTGTTTGCCTCCAGCAGATATAGCAAATAGAAAGTTTAGCGTACAGTTTCAGAATTATTTCATTTCTGTTAACAAACTTGTTTTAAATCAACTGTAAAATTAACTTTCTTTCTTTCAAATAACAGTCAAAGAGAAACTGACTGCAGATCCAGACAGTGAAATAGCAACGACGAGCTTAAGAGTTTCTCTTCTCTGTCCAGTAAGTGTTTTTAATTTCCTTAAAAATGTTTTTTTAAAATCACAATCGAGAAAACAAACAAAAAAACTGTGGCTGTTGAGGGACAAGCTTTTGGTAGAGGTTGGCTTGTGTGCCAGCTTCATGGTAATAGGATCCAGTACTGAAATTAAGCACATGACTTGCCCCTGAGCAGATGAGTATTCCTTTAACTTAAAGATGCTATTCAAAATTGTGTAAGTATGCGTTTAAATCTGTCACTAGGTCATGCACGTGTGCAAATTGGGTTCCTAGTGTTTGGTTGTGATAACACCGCTCTCAGCAGTAAGGCAGGTGATTCTGTCTGTTCAAAACAGCTCTTCAGCCAGTGCCTGCAGCAAAGAGTTGAGCGTCTTTTCAGTAAAGGTGATTGTATGCATTTTTGTGTGTTGAATATTTCATAGTCTTAGACAAAAGATGAAGGGTGTTCTAGAGAATGTTCAAATAAAACTTGTACCAAGTTTGAAGTGGGGGAGTACAGTTCCAATGAATGTGGAAGTGACAGACTTGCTGTATCTTGACCTGTTGTTTTTTTAACCAAGTACATGTAGGGTTTAGCAATAGTTCATACCTGGCTTTGTTATCATTGGCTGAACTGTACAGTATTAACATTGTGTACTTTTAAAATCTTTGGGATGTGGTGCTCTTATTTTAGGTATCAAGCACCTTCAGAATACTTGATTGTTCCATGTATTGATTAACACAGTATCTTTATTGCAGTATAACTTTTTAACCTGTCCTCAAAATTGAGGATAAATCTGTTTCCTGGTTTGGCTCAAACTGCTCAAGCTTGACGTGAAAGTCTCAGTTTCGAAATCGAAGGAGAGTTGATTTTATTCTTAGGAAGTTGAGGTTTATTTGAATAGTTATTAAATGTCTACTTCAACTCTGTCAATGTAAAGGAACTTTCTGCAAAACAAAGCTTTTGTATCTAAAAGCACAGTGATTACATTTTTGTTTTTTTTAAATAAGATTATTGCACATCTTTATGTAGTGTTTTCACAATCTTTCTTAAGGCTTTACCATCAATATTGAGATGGAGAACTGTAAATAATAGCACATTTATAGAAAGATAGGACTTGCTTGTAAATGAGATCTGGGATTACCTTTACAGATCAGAATTTTATCTTATAAACCTTATAACCTTGTAAGCTATAATCCTAGAAACACAGTAACCACTGCACCACACTGAAACTGCTGCGGACTGGGAATGCTGAAGCATATCACCTCCACACATGGTAGTTAATCTTGCTGAGTTGCTTTAGTTGAACTTGTGTTGTGCTGTTTGCATTCTGTTATTCTGGGAAGCACACTGACAGCATTAGGGCTTTTTCCATCATTCTTTAGGCAGGATGTTTTTTACCACACTACTAGTTTCCAGTACAGACAAAAATAATAAATCAATTAGTAGGAATTGGATGATTGTAAGAGTTTAGAAGTGCCCATGTATTCCTTATCCTAAATTAATCCTCGTGCATCTTCTGGAAGCAGTTTTTCACTTTGGCCATAGTTGATTTGTTGAAACTGTCACTTGAGGCATTTGAGTTTCTTCATAGATTGTTCTCTCGGTTTACTGACACACTTGTGTTTGTCCTAATTGTGTCTATTAATGAATAAAGTTCAGCTTTGATATTTTGAAGCATATTTTTTCTTGCTGTCTGTGGTTCGGATGAGTTAGTGTTAGAGCAGGAAGATACAAGATTGTTTTTAGGACTGCAATTTTACAAGTACGTGAAGATGTCAAATTCTGTTTGGCTTTCTCACAGTGATGTCAGGGATGGAAATGATACCAGCTAGGCATTAGGTGTAGCTCAGCAGAAGCCCTGCTTTTCTCAGTGTTTCCTCTTGGTTCTTTTCTGAGAGACACACAAAATGGTGTCTGTAGCCACATATTTATCTGTGTCATTTTAATACTTCTGCAAAGCATAGACTTTTTCCAGTTTGTTCCTCACTCAGTGATGTCTGATCTCGCTGTAGCGCTTGGAGTAATCCATTGTTGCAAAAATTCTGCAGGACCAAGACTGCACCTTTCAAACAGTCCTGTGGAAAGAAGGATGACTAGCAGGATTCAGTCTGTCCTCAGTCCGAATGCAGTTTTGTTGGAAGCTCCATGTTTTTACTTGCAGATTTGTAAACATTTGGCTTAAGGAGATGTTTTTAGTCTGTATTTTGTGCTTGCTTGCTAAAGTGGAGTGCAAAGTGGATGATTTGAATGCACACATTCAAAATGCCTGTTTAGTTTCCAGCAGCAAAATCAAAACTTAAAGATCGGTGCATCTTCAGGTCTGTTGGTGTGAGGATGCTGTTCCTCCTGTCTCATTCATTATGTGTGATTCTATCATGTATGTACTTGAGCGAAATAAATGGGATTGCATGTCTGGAAAAGGGTGGCAGGTTTAGACTTGATAACCTTTATTTTGCCCTCAAAAAGTAATAGTAAAAAAAAAAGGTGGAGCTAGGGAGCTTACTCTGAATGTGTTTTGGATTGCTGCTGAGCTTTTTTTAGCACAGAGGCCTGCTCTCCCTCGGAGACCATGCAGCACGGAGAAAAAGCTGCCCTTAACTATTGGCTGTATCTGCCTCAGATGCAGCAGGCAGAGGCTGGGCTGAATCTGCTTCAGGAAGGCTCTTGAATTTGTGTTTTTTGGTTGTTTTTTTTTCTCCCTTCTCCCGCCCTCGGAATAAAAATAAATCCTCAGGCTCTGCAGCAGGACCAAATATTTAGCTGAACAGAAATTCCAAATCTAGCATTTCACTGTAGGTTTTGCAGCTTTGTTTACAAATCTGTAACTCCTGTTTTGGGTACGTTCTTTTTAGCATGAAAAAATAGCTGCGTTTTTGTATGCTTGTACAAGAAATGAATGCAGCGTTTCTTCTGCTGACAGCGGGCAGGAACCAGTAACAGCGCTGGGAGTTTTTCAGAAGTTGGGAAGCATCCCTTCTTTTATGACCTCTCCTTTTGTCAGTTCTGACACAACTTGGCCGGCATGGCGGAGCTGATCCAGGCGTTCCGTGCCAAAAATGGGGAAACAAGACCTTTCCTGTTAACACTGTGTGCGCTGTTTGTCTGCGTGCATATGGCTTATGTGAAATCTAGGCACAGTTTCTATACCAAGAGCTTGTGGAGATGTTTCTGGTTTAAATATTTTCGATTTGGGACACTGGGGTATTTAAGTTCTTCCTGCAGCATGTGTCTTTAACCTGCCTTATTTTTCTTTAGCATTGCATGGAAGCACCCAGTTTCATCTCCAGCACTCTTACTCTCGAATCCTCACTGAGCTAGGAAACTCTCTGTGCCCAGAAGACAAATGTGCCGTTGACTGCCATCTGGGAGATAAGGATTCATAATAGATGTGGGTCAGGGGCCCTTGCTTTGTTGGGGGCTGATTATGGGATAGAAATAATGTACTTGGTCATGGATTTTAGGGGAGGGGGTGCCAGACACATGGCACATGCAGCACCTCCTGCTGCCCCAGCGCCGGCACCATTGCTGCAGGCTCCCCAGGGAGGTCCCCGCTTTCCTCCATCTGGTGGTGAGGTCTGTGACAGTGACGGACAGCTGGAGGGGACGGAAATGAGCAGAGTCCTGTAATCGAGCTGAATTTGCTGAGATTGAGGTGGGGGGATTTCTGCTTACGGGGATCCAAAAGAAGGAGTGGAAAAAAGCATCATGGAGGAAGT
The DNA here is from genome assembly GCA_024606505.1 of Aquila spilogaster. Classification (NCBI taxonomy): domain Eukaryota; kingdom Metazoa; phylum Chordata; class Aves; order Accipitriformes; family Accipitridae; genus Aquila; species Aquila spilogaster. The sequence goes on along the minus strand of JANHGO010003619.1, from coordinate 14,828 downwards.
AGTGGACTGTGAGTAGAGCCTTTGTTCTTGATATTGTTTTTAGTTTTGTGATATTCTGAGATTGAGTGCCATCCTGTGGCACCCATCTTGTATTGCTCGCAATCAGTATGCATGACCACATTGCTTGCTTAAGCCGTACTAAAAACAGTTCCTCCTCCCAGCCACTGCTGGAATTGGCTGGGGGCTTCAAGTGAAGTCATAACATATATTTTGGTCAGTTATCTAGCTTCAAAATAGTTGGCGTCAGTGCTTCTTAATAAATCACTGTGGTTTTTTTCATGTAGGGAGAAGTCTCCTTTAGACTTTATTACTTTTTAGTGTAGTCAGTCCCTCCTAGAGTGCAGCTTCACCAGAAGCAACTGCTTGTTGCAGAAACTTTTCACCTCAGAATACGAAATTCATCTCATGAATATGAAATGCCTGTCACTGTCCAGTCAGTGCTGCATTCGTTGTAATCATGTGTCGCTATTTTGTGGTCTGGGTTATCATTAATCTTATCTAATCCAAATCAAGCTGTTCCTGTTACCAAATTCAGTCAGCGCATCTGCTGTGTGCAGCACCCCTGTGTTTGCCTGCTCTGCTCTGCTCAGGCACTCGTGCTGTTTGTACCAAGCGTGTGGAAGCTTTGTGCTGGCCTCAAAACATGCAAACAGGAAGGGAAGGCTGTTCCCCTCTGAAAGCTTATGTTAGCACTTACTTTCTTGCAAGCCCTTTATGATGTTGAAAAGATATAATGCATGATAGAGGATGGTCAACTATTTGCGTTTTGTATAAGAAGGCAGAAAAATTTCAGGGTGGCTCAACTGTATGCATAACAATGGTGCTTATCCCAGCTGAAGTAGTATAAAATAGTTTCTTAATGGTTAATAGGCATGGTTTATTTCATGAATAGCTGCTTTCTGACAGTTCTTTAGAGAAAGTGGTGAAAATAGCAAAAAAAAACTTGAGGAAACGAGCTGTAACCCTGCAAATGCGCTTCTGTGTGCTTGCTCCCGAGTGTGGAAATTGACCAGGTAGTTCCAGTAGTGCCCTGATGGCTGGAATATGGACAGCAGTTTGAGCACACGCTTTATCAACTGTGAGTGAATGAAAAAGGGCTGACCCATGTTCATTGGATTTTGAATACTACTGAGTGTGAAGAATTATTTTTCATGACTTGTCCAGGACACTGGTATGCTGCGGGTGGTTGGTAGGCTCTGTATGTTGTTAGCAGGATAGAGGGGGATGTAGTCCTCGGTTTCCTTGATCAAATTTGGCTGAAAATGGGACTTTAGTAACATTTGTGTTGCCAATCAAACCTAGAAATGAGGAAGGGAGGGAACAATGTATTATGGCATGTATTTTAACTGGAACTTGGATTTGTGAAAGCGTTCTTGAGTAGAATTCAGCCTGTCCCAGCCTCTTTTCAGACAGAAAAGCCCTGTTTGCATCACCTTGTTATTAGATTAACAAGATTGTGTGGTTTTTTTTCTTACAGCTTGGTAAAATGCGTCTAACTATACCATGTAGGGCTCTGACTTGTTCGCACCTGCAGTGTTTTGATGCCACTTTGTACATTCAGATGAATGAAAAGAAACCAACTTGGGTTTGCCCTGTCTGCGACAAGAAGGCTCCCTATGAACATCTCATTATCGATGGGTAAGTACAGCTTGACTCAAAATGAAGGATATAACTTCCACTTTCTGTTACTGTGTTTGTGCAGTACAGAACGCATTGCTCTGCAGTCTTGGTCACCTGGTTATGAGCTGTTTTAAGTCGCCACATCTTTGAACTGCCTTGCTGTTAAGAACCGCTTATCAGGTGCGTCTTCATTCAGTGTTCTGGAAGAACTGTGGTGATCAAACTGAAAGTTTGTAATAATGGAAAGCATTCCTTCCAATCCCAGGCAAAATTTTTACTATTGCACGTAAGAGTTGTGTGTTCTTTCAGATATTCCATAGCGATGAATTCCTGGTTGAAAATAGTACGTACTGACTTTTTTTTCCCCTTAAATGGAGCAACTACACAGATCTGGCATAATTGATAAGACATTTGTGTCAGATCAAATAAGTGCTGCCACCTCATTCCCCAGATGCACGTACAACTTCGCACTTGGGGAGTTGCTGTATATAGAAAGTGACAGAGATCAGTTCCCTGGTACTGCCTACCTGCAGAGCATTAGGGAAGCAAGCGTTGGTCTCTATGAGGAAATGCCAAATGTGCATTCCTGAATTTGCAATTCAATTTCTTAGATAGAAGCTATCTTTTTAGAGTGTGATAAAGGAGAACAGCAAGTAGGGTTTCATGGAGAATGCTAAAAACAAACAGAAAAACAAAACTAGAACTGCAGAAAACCACTCTCAAACCCTTTTGGAGACACTCGGGTCTTCTGCAGGCAGCTTTGAAACTGGGGACCCTTGGATTTACAGGTCTTCTGCTTTGGATTGAAGAACTACGAGGTTTCTTGCTCTATATAGCAGAAAAGGCTAACAGTTTCAGCCCCTAGCAGTGAAGACTAAGGGTTAGTAAATAATTAAAACAATGTATCATCCTTATTACCTCTGTGCTGTCAGGTGTGGATGTTGGAGATTAGGTGACAGAACAGTAGCATCCCAGAGAAAAAGTTGTTTCTAGAAATGTTTTAACCTGGGAAAGAGTGAACTTTCTCACTAATTAAAGCAAAGTTCTTTCCTAGGGAGAACCACATGAATAGTCTTGGTCAAAAGCTGGAATTCACACTGGGAGTGATGTGGTGCCAGGATCCTCGATGCTTTAGGAGGCACAGATAGGAGAGGAGTATGTGAGCTTAGATTCCCATGCTCAGCCTTTGTTAGGAAGCTTTCACTTAGAAAGGAAAAATTGCTTTCTGGAAATACTGTCCCTGAAATACTCAGCTGTAGGGATTGCTTTAATATATGGGATTTCTCAGTTAAATGCTGTTGAAAATAAACATGGGTAAGTAAGAGATTGTTCATGTTTGTTTACATTCTTCCTTTGTTTTGGGAAATAGAGAGTTCTGTGCTGTGAGATCTGGAGTGTTCTAAGCCCATCTTTTAAGTGAATATGCAGATCTGTATTTAAGGTAGCTTTAAAAAAAAAGTCAGTAACTCCATTTTAAGAAGGCAACGGATGAGGGAAGGGAAGAACAGCAAAAGTTCAGTCCTCTTTCAACACTTTTTCAAACTTACATACACTGGCTAATAAAGATACTGAGTTAGAAATGAGTTAAGCTCTTTTTGAGGATGGATACTGAAAGATTTTGATCGACAGATTGTTCATGGAAATCCTGAAGTATTGTACAGACTGTGATGAAATTCAGTTTAAGGAGGATGGCTCGTGGGCTCCTATGAGATCGAAGAAGGAGGTACAGGAAGTAACTGCGTCTTACAATGGAGTTGATGGTAAGTCATGTTTTGGGACGCGTGGACTGAATGTCATACTGTTAAACTGTGGAGCTGATGCCCCTTTTACTTTGATACAACATGCTTATTTTTGCACTGGTAGCTTTTGATGCACATTTGCAGGAAGAATTGCTTGAATAATACCCACTCGGGTCTGATGGTACTTTTTAAGGAGTAAGTAGTGTTATGTAAGTTTGCGGTCTCTAAGTTGTTTCTGGAGGCAGTATAGTAACCTGTGATGTTATGATGATTGTAGTGTTGTTGCAAACTACAGCTGCTGTTGTCTTACCTTGTACAGGATGCATAAGCTCTTCCTTGGAACATCAGGTGTCTTCTCACCAGCAATCAAACAAAAATAAGAAGGTAGAGGTGATTGATTTAACCATTGATAGCTCGTCAGATGAAGAGGAGGAGGAACCGTCTGCGAAGAGAAGCTGTCCTTCCATATCTCCGGCATCACCAATGAATAATAAGGGGTGAGAGTTAAAAATGCAGGCCAATGCAGAGAGAATGTATTTGCAACAACGTACTGACAAATTTAAAAATAAGGCGTACCCAAATTATACCCAAAGTTAGCAGTTTATCACAAATTAATTCAGTCTTGGCTTACAAAGCCTGAGAAGATTGGAGTACAAAAGTATTAAATATGATATGTTCGGTTATGTAAAACACACGTATAACGCTATGAAGGATATACAGTCCATAAATGAAGCTGAATATATACATGCTTCTATAGCTTTGCAAAATTAACATCGTTAAGCGTGTAACATGATGCAGGTTTTTAATTGCATTTGTGAAAATGAGTATAAAATCATGCGAGAGGTTGTGGCTTAGAGGTATGTTTTTGTGGCCTTGGAAATGCTTTTCTTCCATAGAGAAATATAAGAGCAGCACATATGGAGAGCAAGCAGTGAGAAACATACTTGGGTGTGGTATGGGAGTGTGTGGGCTTTGCCAGTAACTGCTGCCAGTAGCGTAGTAATAAAGAATGCCAGAATAACCTGATTACACCTAAGTAGGCAAGCTGTTAATAGCACCTTGTTTACATAAACATGTGGGGATGAAAACTGAAGCTAAACCTATGGGATCCTGCCGTTGAACTGATTACTACTCCAGTGATGTAAACGACTCAATGATCACTTAAAACTCTTCAAGGCCTTTTTGGCCGTCTTCCATTATTAATTGCCTCATAGAGTACAACTGTTGTACTGTTAGGCAGACTTGTACCTCCTTTTGGGATACAAAATGCCTTAGGGTTGTCTTGTCCCAGTTTAGGATTATATGTAGAATCTTTGTAGCAGAGATCCCTGTACCATTTGCAGTGAGTCTCATCAGTTAAGACAGAGCTTTTCTTTACTTTAGTTTTGCTGTTGCTCAACTGTTTGAGTGGAGTCTGCCTGGAACTGAATCGGTTTTCTGATTTAGAAACTTCATTGCAAGAAAAAAGCTTGGGGAACATGTGATGCTCAACCTCTTTCCCCTACGAGATTCACTGAGGTGTGGCAGCATCTTGATGCTTTCTAGTGAAGCTTTGAAACTTAGCAGGGGAGCTGTTACATGCCTGTCACGATGTTCATAATGCGCACTGAGATTGTTAAATTTGAGAATAGGCACATCCTGCATGGGACAGCAGTAGAAATACAGAAATCTTCAAATGATGTACTTATAGTCTTGGCTTTAAGGCTAAGTTTTACTCTTTAAACCTTCTGCTTTTTCTAGCATTTTGAATTTACCCCATCAAGCATCTCCTGTGTCAAGAACACCAAGCCTTCCTGCTGTTGACACCAGTTACATCAACACATCTCTTATCCAAGACTACAGGCATCCATTCCATATGACACCTATGCCTTATGACTTGCAAAGTAAGTTTCTGGCCGTTCATAGCTGTAGGTACAGCTCTCTCAGCAATTGTGACTATTACAAAAGGATTCAAACATAGAGTTGTTGCACAATCCAGTGATGTGAAATAGTAGAAGGTGAGGTGGTATTTTAAGAGAGAGATGGTTTAGGTTAGTGTCTTAAGGTGTTAAAAGCCTGATTTCTTCCAAGATCTGGTGGTAAAGAGAGCCTGAAGTGACATTAGTTTTATGCTGATTAAATTTATTTCGTTTCAAAATCTGGTGGGAGAAATTGGGAGGTGCTTGTTTTTTTTGAGAAGCTTGACTCTTTCTCTTTGGCTCTTTCCAGGTTTAGATTTCTTCCCTTTCCTGTCAGGAGACAATCAGGTAAGTTAAGGAAAATCAAATCATCTGGCAGATTGCTCTTCTGAAAAGGACTTGCTGACTTAGATGTATAGGCAAGGAAAGAGCAGATCTGTAACACAAGTGTGAGTGCAGGCAGACTGTAGCTCTTTTGCACACACAAGATGTAACCAAACGTAAGCATTGTCCTAAATATGGATGCAAGATAAGGCATAACAACAGATAAAGACTTCTCTTCAAGGACTTCAAGCTAGTTAGCCGCAGGTGTATTGTGGAGATGACCCTTGGCTGTGGCTGAAAGTGCACCAGCCACCTCCTTAGCTTTTACAGACTTTGTCTGTGTGACCTGTCTCCGTCTGGCAGCGCTAGGCCCCACCACTGGGGCTCTTGACAGTCCTCTACACGATTTTGAGGGTCAGGGCAGCTCTTCCCCCCCCCAACCCGAGGCTGTGTGCCTGCTCACACTGTTTGCTCCCTTTCTGTAAGCACTTACTGAAATGAGCTAGATTGGTGCTGGCTCCTGCAGTTTGGGGAACTAAAAGGATCATTCTCAAAAGGGTTGGCAAGCCCTCCCGCTTGGTCACTGCTCCTCCAGTGCTTCCAAGAAAAGAAGGGGGCTGGGGTGGTTCACCCACCTTTTTGTCCCTCCATTCCTGTTTCGCAGTCTCAGGTAGGAGAATAGTTCTAAACACAGAGGGGCTTCCATGTCATTATGAAGACCGGAGCCTGTTTAGCAGAACTTGGATTCAGAAAGCCTGTCTTGATATTCAGTAAAAACACAGACATGAGAATTATTCTGAAACGAGTATTGCCAAAGTCTGGTGTTGCATTGGTATGGCATTATTATACCAGTGTCTGAGTGTCAGGAAACAAGGCTAAATGGCCTGTGTGGATGTTTTGTTGTAGTGAAAAGAAATATAAAGAGCAGAATTACCATACAGATAGATTGCATTTAAAATCTGGATCTTGATAATGGAAGTTCTTGCCTTTTGGGGGCTGCCTGTCGAAGAGTGTAACTTCGGGCAGCCCTTGCTGCCTTCTGATGGGCCTAAATATGCTATTTCTAAGTGCATTTTTCACAGAAGTATGCTTTCCTCCAGCAGCAGTGAGTAGCACAGTTTTCCCAGCTGTAGTTGATGACTAATGAGCAGAGGGATGGCAGAATGATTCTTTGAATTTTGGGGGATTTTTCCACCAAGAAATTGTATGGAGAGGTAAAACAGTGCTGCTTCTTGCCGTTTCTCACTCATTGGCTGTCTTGCAATGCCATTGACTTTCTAGCATTTTTTTCTTACTAATTGCCAGTATTTCCCATTTCTTTTGGCTTCAGAAGTCAGGGGCTGCAGAGGTAAAAGTTCACTGCATCGATCCTCTTACCTTACAGAAAGGTTGAGTGGGCAAGCTGGTATGAAACCCAGAAGCTGTCAGAGCTGTAGCTTACAGATATATATATTTTTTGCTGGTCTGAATCAAAACAATGGTGTCTGAAATGTAACTTGAAAATGTTGTTTTTCCCCCCAGCATTACAACACATCCCTTCTTGCCGCTGCAGCTGCGGCAGTTTCCGCATCAGATGATCAAGAACTCTTACACTCTCGTTTTTTCCCATACACTTCATCTCAGATGTTTCTCGATCAGCTAAATGCAGGAGGAAGCAGTTCTCTGCCAGCCACAAATGGTAGCAATAGTGGCAGTAACAGCAGTCTTGTTTCCTCCAACAGCCTGCGAGAGAATCATGGTCATCCAGTTGCAAGTAGGAGCGGCGCGGACACGGCGTCCATCTTTGGTATCATATCAGACATTATTTCGTTGGACTGATTTTTGGAGAAAATGAACTTGTCAGAGGAAGTCTTTGTGCTTGGTTTTACTTTATGTTAGAAACATAGACAAGTTTTTTTCCTTTTTTAGGGAAAAAAATTTACCTGTACAGAGAACAAAACTATATTTTCAGTTTTACTTTTGTATATAAACCTAAGATGGCCTCACTGATAAAAATAACAAAAAAAAAAACCACAGAGCGAAACACACACACACACAAAAATCCACAGAAACAAGGAACTTCAATTTTATGGATGCTGAAGATTTTACACCTGTGCGTTTGTCATGTGAGTTACTTTTTTTGCCCTTAGTTTGGACACAAATGGCATTATTTTCTTCACAGTAACATAAACGGGAAAAGGAACTGAACTTCCAAAGTTCAAACTTTTCGTATTTTTATTTTTATTTTGCCTCTTGGAGACATCTATATTTGGTGGTGGAATGTAATTCCCCCATCCCATTTTAGTGCAGATTTTGTTGTGCTTGAAGTGGAATAAACCCTACCCAGCCTGTTCCACACCGTTCCCTCAGTTTGCAGTACATAGCCTTTCAGGAGTGTTTATTTGTCATTTCTTGTTCTATGTGACCCTTTGTTCAGCTGACTTCTTTTTAATCCCACGCTTTAATCAAGCATGTTGCAAGCTCATTACTGCACCAATTATTCTTGAGGGCTGGACTCAATAAAATGCCAGGCTGAGAAATTCTTTGGCTGTGTTATGTGGGACAAGACCGAATCGTTGTAGAATCTAGCCCCAGATAAAAGCATTGACACATCTGACTGTAGGTTTTTGTTTCTAGTAACTTACTGTGAAACCCTTTTAAAATAACTTAAGATCCTAATCGCAATATTAAGCATGTGTCAATTTAAAATTTGTGGAGCTGCTTGTGCTTTAAGATCAGCCATGCGTGTAGGACTGGCCCACTGGGCTGGGGCCTGTCTTCTGTCTGGGAAAGCCTCCTTTTAGCTGCAGTAGATCAAATTTCTGCTTAAAAGTGAACTTGTCAGCAAAAGGGAAAAAATACAAATGCCAGCGCACTATTGCATGGTTTGTGCAGCTGATGACGGTCTTGGTACGCTGTCTTCTGAGTTCACCTTCACCCAAGCTGAGTCGATATTAAGTGTTTAATGTGAGTCTGTTAAACCAAAAAAAAAACCCAAACCCAACGCCCTTCCCTGCACTTAAATGAATCTCTACCTATTGAAGTCTCTTAGGGGTGTGGGGTTCCTGCTCAGTTTTCTCTTTTTGGCTTGGCAGTTACTTTGATTCCCCATTCTTTTCAGTACACTTCTGTTGCACTTGGAGCCACGTTTGCTTCCTGGTTTCGTTTCTTTTTTTTTTCCTTTTATTTTTCAGCTGTGTGTGACATAGGAAGATCTTTTTTTAAGAACCGGTGGATCATTTGGGCTGATCCGTTCTTGCTACAGAGAAATGTGTAAATAGCTGGAATGCAGTTTTTCAGGAGATTCTTTAAAGTAAGAGTAGGGGGAGGGAAGGAGGTGATTCTCGTGTCCCAAAGTCCGCGTCAGAGAGAAATGATTTCCTCTGATGTGAAAAATATTTTTGTAACTGGTTGAAAGTGCAGGTAACAGGTTTATCAAGAGAGAGGAATACAGAGGTTAGCAGATGCTTGTCTGAGTTTTTAACGTCCCAAGCTGTTGATTGCAGCTAGTTGCTTTGAGCATCGACGAGGGCCACCTTTTGCCTATGAAGTTGTCTCAAAATATTGCATTAATTCAAAAAGGCAAAAAAAAAGAAAAAAAAAAAAGAAAAAGACAAAAAAAAAAGAAACACGTTAATCCAAGTAGCATTAGGTATTGCTGTATGATCAGTTGTATGGTTCTTTGAGAGGTTCACATGATGATGTGGCATCAAAATTGTTTTTAGTGTTTTTACAGCATCCCTCTGCCACTAAATAGTTGACTTGAATTTTGAAAACAAACGTTTGTGTTTATATGTATATGTGTGTGTATATATGTATTTATAGATCTGTGTGTGTGAGTTAAAAGTGAGTTAAATAGTTTTTCCCATGCATGTGTATTTCATACATATCTGGCTGATATATATATATATTTCACCATACACCAATTTTATAATTTATTAAATGTCAGTTAAAAAAAATAAATAAAAGGCTAGAAAATGGGAAATACTTATTTTTTAAACTCAGTCTGATTTTGAAGTGATTCAACCTACATTAGGAATATGTCTCATACATTTTAGTCATGAGTACTAACCCGGTAACGGCAGAGCTTCGTGTCGTACCTTGTAAAGCCGGAGCGACTCCGACCCCTCGGAGCGGGACCGGGCGCGCGGCCCCGGCTGCCGGAGCACCCAGAGACGTTGGCAGAGCTCGTGGCTGCTCCCGGAGCATGCAGTGTTTCCACTGACTGTGTTGGTGAAGATGAGCTGAGGAGCAGCTTGCGTCGCTTCTGACAACGGTATTAAGATCTTTTTAATTTGTGTATAAAGTGAATTGTGGCAAGTGTGTGGTGAGACAGAACCTGGCGTCTTTCTGCCCGCACTTGGAGAGCGAGGCCGGCTGGGGATGTCTTCCACTCCTCCCACGTTGCCCCGAAGGGAAGGAAGGCCGCTCAGTTCGCTGCTGCCATCTCCAACCTCGTTGCTCTGCAAAGAAGGGAGAGAAACGTTCCCAAAACTCTTTGCGGTGTTAATCCCATATGCTTTGAGCATTCGTGTTTCATGCTGGGGTGTGCTGTATAGTCGATAATCTCTGTGCCTCTGACCACAGTTAACGTGACTTGGTAGAAGTCTCAGTCTGAGTTCTCAAAGTTCCCTGCACATGGAACTCCGGTCTCCCCCCGTCGGGTTGCCCATGAGCGCCAGTGCTTTGTGGTGGTTTGTGTCCCTGAGTTCCTGCAGGGGAGGGATGGGGGTCCGCACGGCGGCTGCTCCCCATGGGGTCAGGATGCGCACGGTGCAGGCGGCACTGCCAGCAGCAGCTGGAGGTGCCTTTGGTCCTGGTGGGCATCACCGCTGCATTGTAAAGGAGTAAACCACCACGCTGAGCTCCAGTCTGCACCGTGCATTGAAGGCGTGCTGGTGCTATGTCACAGGTGTGGTGGTGGCTCCGGGTCGGCCCGTTGCCCCCATGCATGGTGCCTGAGTGCACCCAGGGCCCATGGACCGCTGTGGGGCGGTCCCCCTAATGCAGCGTTGTGGGGAGAGCAGTGGGAAGCGAATTCCTCACTGCCCGTTCACATTTCAGGGCTTTAAGCACATTGGAAATATCTTCAGAAAGGGTTTTGTTTTGTCGGTGTAACTCTTCTGGTATTTCCTTTTTCTTTCTTTTTTTTTTTAACAGAGCTTAGATTTCTAACAAGGGAAAATGGCTGGTGGTCCCCGAAAGTGCTGCTGTTAATTGTTCTAATTAACAAAGGGAAAAAGAAATGTATATAAGCAGATTATTAAAACAACCATTAACTCAGATCTGTCATTCATTGCCTTAAAACTTTCTCATAGTTTCCATACTTTGGCATGCCAAACCAGTCCACGGCTTTTAAAGATGTATAGTAGACGGATGTCAGTTTGTATAAAAGTACCAAGTGAGAATATTTATTATATGCATTGGAAAAAAACAAAATGGTTTACCTATTGAATGTTACCTGTTTATGTAGAGATCTTTAGATGTAATAAAAAGCATTCGGCTATGTTGTGTTTCCTGCAGCCACACACAGCTGGGTGGGGGCTGGGGGGGGAGGACCTGTGAGCAGGAGTGCTTTGCTGCTGTAGCGCGCAGTGTTCGTGGTGGTGCCTTGCAGCTCTGACCGTGCTGCCTGGGAGGTGGAAGAGATGCGCTCACCCTTTGCTTCCAAACCAGTTGTGCGCTGGTCGAGTTCTTGCCCGACTTCAGGGGTTGTGTGATGGTTTTGGAGCTGTGCTGGGTGCCTCTGGAGGGCATCAATGCCCTGCACTGACTGTTGCTGTGAGGGTTTCACTGCTGGCTCTCACGAATGGAGTAGGGAGCGTGTTGGTTGCTGCAGCAATGGATGGAGAACGAATGAGAGGAGGGAGAGGCAGGAGCAGGCGATGGGCAGTGGGGCTGTGCATAGAGCCCATCCCTCCCCGGGCTTCAGGGATCTGCCATGTGCTGCCCTCAGTCCTCAGCTACGGTTGCCATGCTACGGGTGGAATAAGATGAGGAGTGACTGCTCTGGTTCACATCAGCTTTAAGCAGTCTGGAGATGGGTTTTATGCTGGGTTTTGTATTTGTTTTATGCTGCTGTGGGGGAGCTGGATTTCCACAGCCTGTTTTCCCTGCCAGACGCCTCCAGGAGCGTGTTCCAGCAGCCAGACCTGTTTCCCAGGTGCAGGAGCAACCGAACAGCACTGAGACCCACCCCTGTGTGATGCTGCAGCTGAACAGAGTGCAGCGCTGTGGGGATATACAGTGTGCTGCAGGAGGGGGGAACGAGGATTCCCACACACTGAGGCTGGCAGTGCCTCCTCCAGCCAACAGGCATCGTGCCCAGCATCCCTCCTGCATGCAGCGGTGCTGCTGGCAGCATTGTGATGGCAGCATCTGGCTGGGAGCTCTGCTGCTGGGTCAGCCCATGGGGCCTTGCGGTGCAGGAGCAGCGGGACGCTGCTGTAGGTTTGCTTAGGGTAAGAACCCTTGTGAAGCACAACACTTTTGCCACGAGGGAATGTCACACCTCATTTATTTAAATATCGGCTCACATTTTGCAGGAGCGTTTCTCTGGAGGTGGGGTGGGGTCCTGGGGAACCCCTGGGCTCCCAAAGGCAAACGATGGTTCCTGAGTCCGGACAGTGACGAGGAAAGATGGAGTGAAGCGCAGTTGCGGGTGTTGCTGCCAGCAAACCCCTCCCGCTGTCAGTAGTCGACTGCAGGGAGACAAATGGTGCGGGTGAACTCTTCGTATTTGATTGTTCCGTTTGGTCCAATGTTGGCTTCTTTCAGCAGGTCATCCACTGCAAGGAAACAAGAGGAAATCCAAAGCTAAATTTGGGCTTGGGTACAGGTCAGTGGTATTGTGCTGCTTGGAAGGAGAGGGGCGTGGGATGTGGGTTTTGAAGTGGTTGGGGTTGGTTGGCAGTGCCATCTAATCTGAAAGCAGCAGCAGTTCGCCCTGATTTGAATGTCTAAATAACAGTAAGTTTAAAAACATGAAAGGAATGGACATTTTCACCTCTGGGTCTCCATGGAGCTCAGTGTCGGTGATGACATTGTTGCTGTGTCACACAGCGCTGCAGAGCAGCCTATGGCTGCTGCTGGGACGGTCCCTGGGTCATACAGCAACAGTGATGCTGTTCAGTTTAGCCCGAATCGAGTGTCTCTGCAGCTCAGGTGCTCAATTCCAGGTAGAGCTGAGTGCCCTTTGGGGATAGTTGGGTTTCGGTGCTTGAGGGCACTGCGGTTACTGGACCTGTGTGTGCTCCTCTGAGCAGGATAGAGCGCTCCGCTCCTCCTCTCAAAGAGGTGTAACGATTTCTTTCATTGAGAAATAACGAACGATTCTCAGAACACTTAAAAGCAATACGGGAAGGGGCGAAAGGGGCGGTTCTCATTTGGTCGGAGCGCATTGAGTTACAGCGCAGCGGAGGTGGGACAGAATCTGTTCAGCATCAGGTCCCAGTGGCGGAGCACTGCGGGAGGAGCAGCCCTGCTCACTGCCCTCCATCCGCAGGGCCCGGCTGCTACGGCAGTGGGACATCCGCCCCTGCGCTGCTCATCGTGGTGCTGCTGTGCCTTCGGATGGGGTTTGTGCTGTTTGCTCAGCGCTCATCATAGCTCCGAAGGTGTTTTTGGGTGTAACGGTGAAACAGTGGAGGGAAAGGCCGGGAGAGCCTCGCGGGTGTCTCAGCCCGCTTCAGTGCGGATGGACAGGGCTGGCTCTGCTGGGACCCCAACTGCCTGACAGCGGGAGGGGTCCTGTGCCCTGCGGCGTTTGCCATAGGCTGCTCGTGACTGCCGCCCGGCAGGGAAAGCCGCTGTGCTGCAAACAGCTCCAAACCAGGACGAGGTCCCAGGGGTGGTGGCCGTGGGGTGGCAGCAGCACGGTGATCCCGTGCTGGTGGGCGCGTAATTAGGAGCAGCACGCTAATGAGGCTATGGGAGCACTCCGTGTGCACGGATGGGGCAGGGGGAACAGGGAAAGGGAGGAGCGGGAGCCCCGGAGCCGCCGTACCCTCCTCGTCGGACAGCTTCTCCCCCAGGCGCGTCAGTTTGGCCCGCAGCTCAGCAGCAGAGATGAGCCCTCGCTTCTCCCGATCGATCATGGCCAGCGCCGTCAGGATCTCCTTCTCAGGCTCCTCCTGCTTCATCTGCCTGTACATGATGTTGAGGAAGGTGGAGAAGTCCAGCTCCGCGTTGCGCTCTGGCAAGAGGAGAGCACGTGAGAAGGGCTCACCTATGGAGTTCGGGGCAGCCCATCCCTCAGCTTCCATTCCTGGGGCTCCTCCTGGTTTTTGTCTGACGGGGGGAGCACCGCTGGTGGCTCTCGTGGCCCACAGCCCATGCAGAGCTGTTCTCTTTTACCCAGCCTGGAGCTTCCTGGCTCTGTGTGCTGGCTCCTGGGGTGCACGGTGACGTGCAGCCCCCTCCTCCTCGCCCATCATCTCCCGACCCCAGGAAATCTACATTATAACCAAAAAAATAACCCCCTGCCGCCGTCAGACAGCTTTGCTCCCCGTGCCCCTCCCCTCAGACCCACTCTGGGACGTGTGTTCGGGGCTCACGGGCTGATTTTGGGACGTGTGTTTGGGACTCACCGATCTTGTGCAGGTGCAGGTGCCGCTGCGCCTCGGCCGGAGTGGGGCTGACCCCCAGGCAGCGCATCACGGCCAGCAGGTCCGCGGCCCTGATCTTCCCTTTGTGGTTCTTGTCGTAGAGCGAAAAGCACTCCTTGAACTCTAATTAAAAGCCAGAAGTCTCTATTATGGCAAAGGAGGGGATCGGGTGGCTGTGTGGAGTGTCTCCTTACCCTGTGGTGCAGGGAGGGGGAGGGCTGAAGTCAGGAGTGGGGCAGTGGGGGTGGGGTTGAGGATCCTGGAGGATCTTTTCCAACCTTCACTGCTCTATGGTTCTGTGTCCAGGTAAATGGCCTTTGGTTGTGTTTGGGTTGGATAAAGAGGAACAAATTCTTCTCCAAAAGAGCACTAATGCAGTAATGCCGCCCTGGGAGCAGGGGGTTCCCTGTCCCTCAGGGTGTTTAGAACTGTGGTGCTGTAGCACTGGGGGATGTGGGCATGGTTGGGGTGCACTGGGTTGGGGTTGGGGATCTTGGAGACCTGTTTCAACCTCAGGGAATTTGTGATTCTGTTATTAAAGTGCCCAAGGTAACTAAAAGTCCAGACTTGCAAAGCAGGAAGGGATGGAGCATGGAACGACCGCCCTAGCCCCCCTCCCTGCCCTCCCACAGGCGTTGGGTCCTGGTGGGGCCGCGGCCCCG
>JANHGO010003618.1:0-26724 GCA_024606505.1 Aquila spilogaster | reverse complement strand
TGTGCAGGGACAAAGCCCATTCATCATGGTGATAACACTGACAAAACACTTTGTCAAAGTGTTCTCACCCCCTCCCCTAAGAGATGCAAAAAATAAGCTATAGCTGATCAGTCATAAATCTCTATTTTTAAATACTGAAATGGGAAAACAAGTTCTCTTCTGAATTGGGGCTTTTATTTTTGAATTTTATTTATTTAACTTATAATCAAATGATTAATATATTTTCTCTGTTTTATATGAATTGGGCGGTGTCATTCACAGCTAGCCACGTTACTGGGCTTTGTGACTTATATTGTCTGAAGACAGAAAAATGCAGCATCACTGAAGTGTGCTTGAATAATTCCCCCTGATGATAATTCTAAAGTAAATGGCTGTGGAGCACATCGGACCAAATGTCATCACAATAACAGCACTGCTGCTCATTCTGTTTGTACCAGTTTAGAGAAGGCATGAATGGTTGGTGGCGTTGTGCTTGGTGGTGCTGCCTTTGGGTTTAGACATCAGGGTAAGTCACCAAATTGTACTTCTTGCAGCAGAAAACTGCCCTAAAACATGTATTGAAGCTTGGTTGTGCCCAGTCCCTGCAGAAGAGCAGCCCAGGGCTTGGCATTGATGCACAAGTCTTGTCAGGAAGAGCCTGTGTGGCAGTGACCCATATGTTGCCCAAGTTTACTTAGTGGTGGCCATGACAGCCCTGTGCTGGAGGCTCCACTGGCTTCATTTCACAAAACTTGGTGTCTTGCTGCAGCTGTTGGTCAAATTATTGATGTAAAGCAGCTGCATTTGGAGCTGAGAGGGAATCCAGACCAGCATAAACATCTGCCCTGCTGTAGCCTGGGGAGCAGCTGGAGCCATGGAGAGGCTGGAGTTGTGAGGTGCAGAGGCCCTGCAGCCCAGTAAGGCCAAGACCAAGGAGATCAGCCGGTGCTTGCAGTTGGGCAGAGGCCAGCTCCTCAGGTTGGTGGAAGGGGGAGACCACCAGTGAGAGAAGATGCTGACCTATTTCTGAGCTTTCTCACTTCAAACCAGCTTCATTAATCCCAAGGGAGCAGCTGGGACCAAGAGCAAGCCTTTCCTGGTGGATTTTCCCTCCTCCTTCCAGCCTCCTTGTCTTTAGGGGGTGAAGGTGTGTTTGAGGGCTTGGGACTGGATCAGCAGCAGCTGATCTGATTGCACAACTTTTATAGCCATAGACTTACTGACCTAACGTTTCTGCAGGTTCCTAGTGCTAGCACTGCACTTGATGCCTTGCATGGAGTAGCTTTTCACAACCCAGGTACTGCCAGGAGAAGATGGGATCCTACCAGCAGAATCCTGTGGGATGCTGGGTGAGGAAACCAGCACATAGAAGGCCTCTGAGAGCTATTGGTCACCACCACACATTGCAAAGCTGTAGAGGGTTCATAACCAAGGTATTCAGAGGTACCTGGGCCATATTGAGCAGCAGGGAAAGATAGGCAGGGCCTTGCCAAGAACCACAGGCTCTCCTCATCACAGTCAGGTGAAGTGCCCTGCTTTTCTCCGGAGGGATGGCTGCCTGCCCTGCTGCTGTGTGGCAGCAAGGTTGGGGCCGGCGGGGATGTGTCTGGTGCAGACCCTGACATGGTGCTGTGCAGAGACCCTGCTAGGAGGCATCTGCAGAGAGTACTCCGACACCCAGTGAAGCAGGGAATGGGCCAGGGGAGATGTATATCCTCTATAAAGTCTGTCTCGTAAAGATATATTAAATAAATACTATATATTCTACAAGCCGCACAGTAGTGTAGCTTTAAATTGTGGCCAATTTAACATATTTTTTCAAATAAAAAAGAAGTTGTATTTTTATAACAGTGCTTTGTGAGGGGGATGACTTGGTTTTGTGTTTATAACTTTAGCTTAAAACTTAGTTTGTCTTTCTTGAGAGACCTGGTACAAATGTCTTGTTCTTCTTCTAGAATCCCATCAAAGCCATCTTGGCCTCCTAAAGCTGGTGTGTATGTGTAAGTACGATAAAGCTTTGGGTGCCCCCTCCCAGATCCTGGGAAAGGATTACCATTTTGGTGATGCTGTCTTCCTTGTGGAATAACCTAGAAAGATGAGACTGTCCTTCCAGTGAGGGAGGCAGATTGGCTGGAAGGCATGTCATATGTTCATCCGGTCTCCTGAAAGAGGCTGATAACATATCCATGTAGAATAATCCCAGCTGAACTGGTTATGTTTCTATGACAAAAGCTGTGTTTATGGTAGTTACTGAGAGAGGAAGGGTGGTTAATGACCCCCAGATTCCTGAAGCAGCACTTTATACCCCATCTATGCAGGATGATGTTCTGCAAGTTGGCAGAGCATCTGGAGAGCGATTCAGGCCATGAGCTACCAAAGCAGTTAAACGCTCGCGAAGTTTTGAGCTGACTCCCTGTCTCATTGGCTCCCATGCTAAAATGCTATGTTTATTCAGGACATTAATCTTGTAGAAGATTTACTGCAGGTAAAGAAGAGCAATGGAATATAATACGAAATGGGTTACCTCCACCAAAAGAGAATATGATTGTGAAAGATAAATAGAGCGACTTACTTTGTGATAAACTGGGTATTATCCAAATTAATCATAGGAACTGTCCTCTTCTTCTAGCTCTGCATGGCTCATAAAATAATGAATTATAAATACATTGTTTTCTGCCAACTGTGGTGCTCAGCATGGTTAGCAGAGATTGCAAATTAATAAATGGCTGGAGCTCGATGTAGTGGAGGGGAGTTCGTTCTGTGTGTAAGTTGAGTTGGCTAAACCTCAATGCTCACCAATATTAAAGCGGAGAATTAACTCAGAGCTGGTGAGACGGCTCCTGTGCATTTTAATCCTAAATGAAGAACATAATTGTGTTGCTTTTTCCTTTCCACGTGAATAACATTTTCAGCTGATGGATTTTGTTCTATCTTATTGCTTATTTAAGGTCCAACATTGTTTGCTTCCATTCCTTTTCCGTCCCTCAGGACAAATGATGCAATGGAGGGGTTATTTTATCTCTCTCATAGATTGCTTGGACTTGACTTTCCTAAAAATGTGCAGGCAACTTGTTTTGGCCCAACAGTAAGTGAAAGCAGCAGTGAAAATGGCCTTTGTTCCAGAGATCTCAATGAGGATGGAGGGTGTGTGCATGCAGGCAGGCACGTGGGTGTAAGAAGTCAAAGTTGAACCATTCAAAATAAAGAACCTAACTTGTAGGGGAAACTGGACACCCCTTAAACTATCTAAAAGAGCATCTCAAGCTTCTCAGCAGTTAGGAAACCAAGCCAAAGGTGGTGTATGGTATTTGGTGAAGGAAGATAATGGTCATTCTAATTTTAATGATTACGCCTTCTGGAATGTAATTTTTTTTGCCCTATTTGCCCTCCAAACTGGTGAAGCAGTTGGTGTGTGCTTAAGTCTCCACAGAGTATATGGGCGTTGAATTGACCAAGTGCTCAATTTCTGTTATTCACGTATGAGATTACGTACAATACGGAGCCCTTGGAGGCTTTTTCTCCCCAACCTTCACTCTCTCGCAGCAGTTTCAAAATGCACCATTTTGCTCTCACGTACGTTTCAAACCCAGCAGCAAAAAATATAGAGTTTTTTTTTTTAAAAAAAGGGGGAAAAAAAGTGCTTGGCATTCACTTGTGTTTCATTGTGGCGAAGCTGCTTCAGATAATCCTGATCACTCTGTGTGAAAGTTCATTGCCGTGTTCGTACCGACTTGCTGAAGTTTTTCTCCTGGAAAATACCCGCGGTGGTGTCCTATGTAAAAGTGACGGCTTCTACAACCGTACTGCTGTAGAAATCTCTGCCTGAAGTGGATGTCACGCTGCGTGTTCCTCTATGTGGGAGTTGTTTGCACTGGCTGTTGTTCATATGGTTCTTATTTCTGCATCTTATTTTTTAAGATCAGTTATGCATATCTTTTCAAAAAGCGAGAGAACAGCCCATGGATTAGAAACCTTTCACAAATAAATTCAGTCTCAGCAGCTGGATGTATGTCAGCGGTACAGGAATTTGCGAGTCTTTGCTTTTCTCACTGTGGACGTACAGCTCCATTTCACATACGGGAGTTACGTATTCGAATTTCTTTGCGAAAGAAAATGTATGTAAATGTCTATTTTATATAAAAAGTAAGAAAAGTGAGTGGTGTGCCTGGCTTTGTTCTGTTGGCTGTGAGGTCGGTCTGTTCCTTAGGAGCAGCCACGAGTACGGTCTCCTGGAGGTGGAAAGGCCTCTGTTTCTTATTCCATTTGCTTTCCATTTTACTGCCCAAGGAGCTGAACTGATTGCTCACAGAGGAGCGGCTTTGCAGCACATACATGTGCATCTGGCCATATAAAAATATTTCAGCAGGCATTTTTTGGAACTTGAACATGGGAAAAGTCGAGGGCTGGCGCTCGTGCATTGTCTTGGTGGTTTGGACACGTTACACTGACATAAGCTCTTCGTTTCAGGCTTTATACATCTGTCAGAAATGCATCAAACAAAGCAAAGCCTGCAGGGTGTAAAGAGAAGAAACCGAAAGGAAGAAGAAACTCACTTTGCTCTAATTCCCTTCTCCCTGGAGGATGTCCCCAGGTACTCCCCCGTGCTCCCCTGGGGCCGGAGTTCTCTCAGGGGATACATGATGGTGACAAGCAGCACTGCTAGAAACAGATCTGAAAGAAAATCAAAAGCCCTGAAAACAAGCCGTAGTGTTTTCTGCCATGTAGGTGTGAGCACAACCCTCTGTAGCGTGAAGGGGAATTGCATGTTTACTTCGAAGACATCCTGTACGTCCTGAGGTTCTCCCAGATCTGGACAGTGCACGATTTCATAATGGAGCTTGCTACCCAGCACCCCCTGCCCAGGTCCTCATTTGCCCTGATGGAGTATGTATGGCAGCCTCTCTGTAAGCCCTGTGCACTGCTTTGAAGAAGCTGCTGGATGCTTGAGACAGCTCACTTGGTGCCTCTGGGGAGGGAGAGGCAAACACACCATTGTGCCTTACAAACACATCTGTAGCCCACATCTCTTCCTGCCCCACTCTGCTCTCTTTGCCCCTACAGGAGTGCTCCTCCTGGCTGGCCTGGGGGAGGAGGCAGGGAGCCCATGGGGTGAGGAACATGGCTGCATCACCTTTTCCTGCACCAGCAAGAGAATTTTGCTTCAACTGGCAAAGACTGAGGTGACTCAAGGGCTGGTGGTGGTCGGGTGGGAGCTGTTATACTGCTTGTGTCCCTGGTAGCACAGCACTAACAGGAGAAACCAGGGAGCCAGTGGCCTCTTGCAAGATGTGGCTAAGAGAGCCTCCAAACCCACCTGATTTGCAGCCCTGCAGCCTCACCTGCCAAAGCTGATTGGCCCCTCCACTATTTCAGGAGCTTGTTAACTAGGAAGAGGAGGATCACTCTGATGTGTGGTGCAGCACAGCCTGGGCTCAAGGCTCCAGTGTCAGGTGCTTCCCTGGGTCATGGTGGTAACTGGGCTCCTGCTGCTGCTGGTGTCTCTTCTTGCTTGGTGTGGTGAGTCCTATGCTGGGGCACAGGGGCTGCAGGGGAGTCTGTCCCAGCATGGAGCTATAGCAGTGAGCACCACCACCATTAATGTTCCTGGACCAAAAACAAGTGGCTGTACTTGGTCAGCTTTGATAAACCACTCTGGAGCTTGGTATGCTCACCCCATTCAACAGTTTGGGCTCTACCTCTGCTGGCAATGAAAGCCTTTGGTACCCTCTCCATCTAGGTGCTGCTCACCATGGCTCTCCCTTTGCTTGCTGCAGCAAGTGGGCCTTTACCCAGGCAGGCTGCTCAGCTGCACTATGGTCCCTTAGCTTGGAAAGAAAGAGAGATGGCTTGGTCCTGCTGGGCCTGCTAACTGGTGATACTGGGGCAGTTCACTGGGAGAAATGTCTAGGAGAGCAGTACTCTTGAATCCTTCTTATCCTTCATGCAGTGGCTAGCATATCTGTAGCTCCCCATTTGCTCTCACATCTAGATAAATACTTATTTCCTAGGGGTGCTTTTAAGAGGGGAAAGCAAGCGGATGGCAGGTTGCAAAGGGAGGTCAGATTGGGCAGAAGAGTGGTGATCTTCAAGCAGCTTCACCCTAGCAATGAAGCTGGTGCCAAAAAGATCTGCCCAGCTGGGGCAAGAAATGGGATACCAGCTAATTGCCATTCCTCCCATCCTGGTTCACTGTGGTGCTGGTTCTTCCGCTGTTGCTAATGCAGTTTCTCTTCCCCACCCAAGGGAATGGTGTTTTCTCCATTATTTACCACCCTGATAAGCTCTATTTTCTACTCCAGCAGTAGGCTTGCTGCTATAGCGATAATCAGCGCGCTCTCTTGCCAGGAGAGCCAGTCAGCAGCAGGGGCTGGGGAGAGCTCGGTCCAGGTCAGTGGCTTAGAAAATTGTGTCTGGTGTTGTGACTGAGCTTTCTGTGGTAGTCAAACGCTTTGAGGCCAACAGCAGAGGCCTGGGAGTGACACAGGGAGGTGATAAAATGCTGTATGGGAAGGGAGGGGGAGAGAGGCTCAGGGCATCTCTGCAGCCATGCTGCCGTGTGGGGATCCCCATAGTCTTGTAATAGAGGGCTGATGGTTACTGCTGACCTCCCATCTCTGGAAGGGAGGTGACCACTCCTGTTGGCTTCTTACCATGAGAAACACAGGAGCCAAAGTGATGAACAGAGTGTCTTCGGCTGGTGCAGACACAGGCCAGCTGAAGGGAGTGGAGGAAGAGCTGCTGTCCCCTCCTCCTCCAAGGAGACAGCAAACTGAAGCTGCAGCTCTCCGAAACCACCCAGCCCGCAGCAGCAGGCCCCTGGCATGAGTGCTTACAGCTGGCTCTTTGCTTTGTGGCCCTCCAGGTATGATCTGTGCTCCCATATTGTGCAGCTAGCCGTTTCGACCACCCCACCTCTGTGCTGGTCAGTGCACATGTTACGCCCTGCTGGGTAAGGATCGCCAGGCTTTTCCCTTTGTGCTTCTTCCCAGGAAATGGGATCACCATGCGTCTACCTCCCGCTGCACAGTTCAACGAAGCATCTAAAGCTTAATCAGCTCCAGCCATCCCTGGCTGGCCTCGGCTCTCAGTCAAACTTCCCCTGTGCTCGTTGCTCACGTTTTTAAGGCACAGTTGGTGCCAAAAGCAATGTGAGAAAGCTTTGTCTCCTTGCAGTGCGTTTCAGGCCAAGCCAAGACCGAGTGCTAGGTCAGCTCGATTCAGAGATGAGCTCTTTCAGGATGACTTTAGCTGCTCTGGTTGAGCGCCGCAGGGTGCTGCTTAGGTATGGAAGCTTTGAAATAATGAGCTTTGAATAAATGCAGGCAGCACCACTATAATCTGTTGCACTTGTTACTTAAGTTTCTTAAGTTCCAGTGGCATTTTGTTAAGGGTGAGCAGGCTACTGGATGATATCTGAATTTTATTTTATGACTGTGCGCACACACACATTGTGAAAGTACCCTGCAGGAGACCTCACTTTTGTGTGCATCAGCTTCTCATTAAGAAATGTGATTTCTGTGTGTTTTCGTTTACCTCCATATCACTTGACGCTCAGGCTGGAGTTAGGAAACCTGTGACGCCTGGGAGTTGTCCTGTTAATTCGCTACCTGCCAGAACATCCGAGGTGATGCAGCTGAGCGTGTGAGATCTGTCTCACTGCAGCACTCTTCTTTCTGTCCTCTAAGTAATCCCCAGAAGTGAACTTTGTCCCGTTGACCTGAAGAGCCCAGAGGATGTTCTGCTGCTTGGATTCTACTCTTGGATTGCTGGAGGGGGAGAGACAGTGCCTGAGGGGCAGCCCCATTAGGTCTGTGGGGCACTGCATTGCCTCTGTCCTGGGCGAGCGGTGCTTCTATTTTGCACATTGCCAGATCAGACTCTGGCAAACAGTTTTTACCATCTCCTTCTTCCCAAAGCCCAGTCCCTACACGTGCAGCAGCTTGGAAGCATGTGCAGGTGGTAGCATGAAGGGCAGGAAGGCCTTTTAGGAGGAGAAGGCAGGGTGCGGGGGTCAGGTGGGTTCCTCTGGATGCCTGGCTGATGTCAAGCTCTGGGAATGGTCTTGCAGCAGTAAGGAAGACGAGTGGGACCTGTGTGAAGTCCCCTCTGTATTGAGTCTTCCAGGGTTTCATTCCCCTCAAATACCTACTGGAGCTGAAGGTGGAGACTACAGGTCAGCCATACATGGCTTTTCCAGGCTGGGCTGATCTTTGATACCTCAATTTGGGAGGAAATGGGAGTTACCTCATCTCAAAACGTATCCGACCCTTCCTTTGAAGGTACTCCTCGAACTGACCCACTTCCATTTCTGTGGCGGCAGCCTGGGCTGAGAAGACATGGTTATCACTGCAGCTCACTGCATGGCCAGCCCGAAGCACTAAGTCCTCTGCCTGAAACACTGCTCCCAAAACACCTTGCAGGGAGCTCCTGGGCCCAGCTAACTGGTGCCGTGGTCAGAGGCTGCCACATGGCCAAGCAGGGCCAGCATTTCTGAGACAGAAAGCAGCAGTGAAGTGAAGCTTCCCGGTAAAAGCAGCCCTGGCATCTGTCCTGTTACCCATAGCAGTCACTTTGGCTTCTGTACTTTTAATGCAAGACCAGCTTTGCTAAAGACCTCTTAATGGGCAGGGGCAATGAAAGAAGTGACACTTTTGCCAGCCCTTTTACAATCCATTATGCTGTAATTGCAGGCCAGACCGCTTCACATCTGCTTCTTCCTCAACTTGAGCATCACTTCTGAGCACTGATGTTGAAGAATGACAGCAATAAAAACTGTAACGTGCAAGATGAACCTTGATGGCAAAGCGTGTTGTTGTTTCTATAGCCAGTGCTTCTGCTCTCAGCTTTTGTGCTGCCCAAGCTGTTCCTGTGTTCCCCAGAGGAAAGGTTTCCCTAGATGAAGAAAAACATTAATTTACTGAAAATATTGAAGCAAAGACTTACGGTGAACCCCCCCCTGCAGCTTTCTGGGGCACTTGCTGGAGGCCCAGAGGTCGAGTTTCTAGGTGTTGGGTAACACAGCTCTGATAGCATAGCTGCCTAATTGCTAGAAGACATGCTGAATGGCATCTTGACTCTGCTGGAGCTGATTGCTCTCAATTGAACTGTGATGTCATATTGCTTATAAAATATGCAGAAAAAGCATAGCAGGCATACTCTCGTTTAGCATTAAATGGATCTATATAGTATAGCTACCTAAAAACATCCTAAAGCTCTTAAATGTCTGCCTCTGCTTGTCTCCTAAATGCACTGACAGCAAACAAAGGAGGAGGATTTATGGGGCCAGAATGACTATGATGTTCAGTTCCCATTGCTTTTAAGGTTTTGCATGTGAATGTGTTGCCAGGGACATGGTTAGTGGGCATGGTGGTGATGAGTTGATGGTTGAACTAGATGGTCTTAGTGGTCTTTTCCAACTTCAGTGATTCTTAGTGATGGTAAGATCCTGGACTGCAGGTAACAAGGGCTGAACTTGGTACTTCAGGGTTGAAACCAGCATCGAAGTTGGGTAAAGCCCAAGGTAGTAGCTACTGTGCTTTTCCCCATCCAGGCTGGCTGCAGAGGAATCTGCTGGGACATCTGCTGGCAGCTCTGTATGGCCATGTATGAGCAGTGGCTTGATGGGCAGCAGGTGAAACAAGCTGGTTGATCAGTTTAAGAGTGAAGAGCAGCTTTTCCAACAAGATCAGTGTATTCTCTGCATGGCTGCTGAAGTGTAGTCTGAGCTGAGGTGGTTTGGCTTGGTGATGGTAGCCTTGCTTTTTGCCTGTAATGATAGGAACCTAGGAAATAAGACCCAAGAAATAGTGATTTCTGGGCTGTCTCAATCCAATTACTGGAGGAGATGGTTCGACATATATATACCCAGAGGAAGATTAAAGTAGCAAGAAGCCAAATACTGTCAACTGATATATTACAAATTCTAAGCAGCTAGGGAATGTGAGGAAGATGGGGAAGTTAGTGATAGTAAAGGAAGAAATCCTATGAAGTGGGGATAGTCACCACCAGGGATCCAGTGATGTCTTGCTGGTCCTTAGGGAGGCAGTGAGTTGGTCAGTGACGTCTCATTGACCTGCACAGTTGCAGTTTGGTGAAGGCGGTACCCGTTCTACCTTGGAACTCTTTGGGTTTTTATCCTCTTCATAGCGTTGTTTTGGTTGCCAGGGGCAGCAGAATGTCCGTAGTACATGTCCCTCCTGTTGGGTAACCGGCAGTTGTTTACACAATTGTTGCATGGTGGGCTGCTAAGTATGTGCATTAACTGCACAGTGATCCTCTCCTCTGAGATGACGCCCATGTCAGCTTGAATGCCCAAAAGGAGCAACAGCTGAAAACAGTTTCTCCTGGTTGCTCAGCTGTATATGTTTCTCTTACCACTATGCTCATGGTAACCATTAATGCCATGAGCCATCAATTGTTCCAGCTTCTCACAAGGGCACCGGAACAGGTTGCCCAGAGAGGTTGTGGATGTCCCATCCCTGGAGACATTCAAGGCAAGGCTGGATGTGGCTCTGGGCAGCCTGCTCTAGTGGTTGGCAACCCTGCCCACAGCAGGGAGGTTGAAACTAGATGATCTTTGTGGTCTTTTTCAACCCAGGCCATTCTATGATAAGGGCTCAGGTATCCTGGCAGTCAGCCTGAGGAAGACTGCCCAAGGGCTGCCTGTATGTCTGTACTGCAGATTGTGAGCTGTGTCAGCATGAACTGGGCTTGACAGTACTTGAGTCCTATGGACAACCCTTGAAGAAATGCCCTGGCTCCCTGCCCAGCCCTTCTGAAGGCTGGGCGCTGCCAATGTTCTGCCAAGGCATCCATCTGTGATAGAACTGTGATCCATTTCTCCACTAATGTCAAGGAAAAACCAACCACTGTGAGCCTGGATGGAACAGAGCTGAGCTTTCACGTTTTTAATGTCCTGTGTAACTCCTCTTCTGACACTGACCAGCACTGGTCCTCAGGGAGGAGAATGATGTATAGAATTTCCCAAACACCATGCTATTCCCACACTGTGTGAGACTGATATGGAGGCCATGTGCTTTTCTGGTCTATCATGCTGTTCCCCATCTTCCTCCACTGACACGTGTCTGCAATGTTCTGGGAAGAGCCATAGAATCACAGAATGACTTGGGTTGGAAGGGACCTCAAAGATCATCTAGTTCCATCCCCTGCTGTGGGCAGGGCTGCCAAAGAAAGGGGAAAGTATGGAGCAGTGAGATATGAAGGATGCTGTTTGAACCTGTAAATCAGATGTCCTCCTGGAAGCACCGAGTCTATCTGTGCACCCTCCTCCCTGCAAGGGATGAAGTCCAGCCCGTCTGCCTCTCCCACAGGGGTGAAGACTTTGAGTCTGGGACGCTGTACATGGCCAGTGGCTGGGGCAAAGTATCTGAAGGTGAGTGAACTGGCAGGGGCCTCTGGTCACTCTGGGGAGAAAGAGTAGTTCACAAGGGAGAGGAGGCATTTTGTTTCAGAAGCAGAAATGCAAGGAGTAGTTTGATTCTCCACCTGACAGGATACACCTTTCTCATCAGGGCTCCTCTGCTTGTGAGAGGACCATTCCCTGGACAAGATGTGCAGATCAGCATTTTCCTGCAGCATGGAACCTTGGAGCTCATTAGCAAAGGTTGTGCTCTGCAGTGCTGCTGTGCATATTCATGTGTGCAAGCAGAGCTGTCCCTACAAGGTTCGCTTCTACGTAAGAATAAATGGATTCTAATGGAGATGGAAATGCCTGAAACTATAGTTTCACGGGCTACTCCTGGTGACTCCTTTTCTAGAACCCTTCTCTTGAGCCCAGGGCGCAGTGAAGCAGTTGGGGCAAGTGGCTGCTGCTGTCCCTCCCCAGCTCAGCGGCACTTCCACGTCCCCTGTGCTTTGAGGCTTATCCAAACACGCCTGTTACACCTATTCCCTAGCAGCCCTCCTGGAGTACAGCACATATCTCTAGGAAGTGATGGGGGAGTGTGGCGTGGGCAGTGCTACCAGGAGGCTGGGGGGAATGAGATACCCTGTGTACACACTGCAAGGTGGCTCTGGAGGGCCCCTTGCCTTTCTGAGGACCAGTGGCATCTGGACGCAGACCAGTGTGGTGTCCAGAAGTGCTCTTTTCTCTCCTATCTATTCAGCAAAACAGGAACTAACGTAGTTCTGCTGGGGCTGTTCAGCCTGGAGAAGAGAAGGCTGTGGGAAGACCTAAGAGTGGCCTTTCAGTATCTAAAGGGATCTGTAAGAAGGAAGGAGACAAATTCTCTAGCAGGGTCTGCTGTGATAGGACAAGGGGAAATGGTTTCAAGCTATAAGAGGGAAGATTTAGATTGGATATAAGGAAGTTTTCTACAGTCGAGGTGGTGAGGCACTGGAAGAGGTTGTCCAGAGATGTGGTGAATGCCCCATCCCTGGAGACACTCAAGGGCAGGCTGGATGGGGCTCTGAGCAACCTGATCTACCTGTGGGTGTCCCTGTTCATTGCAGGCGGGTTGGACCACATGGCCTTTAAGGGTCCCTTCCAATTCAAACAATTCTATGATGACCTCTTCATCCTCTGACGGAAAAGCAGAAGACTACTCAAGCTGACATGTTCCCAAATGGATGCAGCCCTTCCAGCTGGGAGAAGTATCCCAGAGCACTGCATATCACTTCTGCCCTAATAAAACTCCCTTTGAGTGCTAGCCAGCTCCAGAACCAAGCTGCTGTTGTGCTCCTGTAACAGCATGCAGGGTTGATGGGGGTTATCTCCTAATCAAACACAACTTTGATTGCATGTGGGAAGAGGTGTGCAGCAGTTGTACTGACTTATCACAAGTGCCTTTTATAGCTGGGCACAGGTCTGGAGGCTCGCTGTAGGCCACTCGAATTTTTCTGTACAGACGATTACAGTGCTAATGCAAGTTAATAAGGAGATGGTGATATTTCTGTCACAGCCATCAAAGTCGAGGTATTAAATAATACCCAACCCATTATGGCTTTGCTAGAGCCCCATAATGGTTATGCTTTCAAAAGGTTTCTGTCTGCAGCTGAGTATGGGCCAGGTAATTGGAAAACATAACTGCAAGGAGTAGGAGCTGCGTGGCTACAAAGTGACTGCTTCCGCCTCTGTGAAGCAGAGCTATTGGCATCCACGTGGATCAAATGCCCACAGAAGATGAAGGGCAGAATGTTATAAAAATTGTGCTGAAAAATAATCTTGGAACAGCCACGTGAGCTCTTAGCAGGCTGCATGAACGCCGGCCTGCTCTATTGGCAAGACAAATCCTGAAATGTTGGGGATTTTTAAGTAGGACTTAAGGGAAGAAACTGTGTGCTAACTTCAGAGTCTTCTCTCAACTCTGTCAAGAACTTCTGGTTTGAAAGGACTGTAGTGCCATAGCATGTGCTGCATTGGAATGCCCTGTACAAAGCTTTTCTCTCCCGAGCTGCTGTGCAAAGCCCCCTTCCCGTGCCAGAGCAGTGCAGTCCCCATGGCACGCTGGTCTTTGGAGGAAGTGGCCATGTTCAGAACGACTACCCTGACAACAGGTATCTGCCTGAGCAGCCAACTGCTGCCTTTCCCCTGGGCACGCACCAAAGTGTTTCCCAGGGCTCAGAAGCACCAACTGCTGCTGGCAGTGTCCAGATTACAGCAGCAATG
Source organism: Aquila spilogaster (assembly GCA_024606505.1). NCBI lineage: Eukaryota > Metazoa > Chordata > Aves > Accipitriformes > Accipitridae > Aquila > Aquila spilogaster. The sequence continues at coordinate 13,118 of JANHGO010003618.1, read as the reverse complement.
CGAATTCCCTTGAGCTCACTGGGCAGGGTAATGTGAATCCTCTCCATGAGGAAAGGATGACACAAAGTCTATTTGTAACGCAGCTTGTGTCTGAGCTGTGCTCACAAAATGGCTGTGGCTGGCTTGAGATCTGTTGTGCCCTTTGTGGCTCAGCTGTATGCATGTCAGCTCTCACAAAGAAGCTTTCAGCTGTTGCAAGAGGCACAGAAATGAGATAACTGGGCTGGCGGTGTCAGTAGCACGATGCAAATCTATTGCTGCTGTAAGGAAGCATCGGTCCCCACCTAGTGCTGGGCAAATTCACAGCACTCCTCTGCACTTCTCAAATGAGGATGTAGCTGGAGATACCAGCTGTCAGCTCTTGGTGCTTGCTTGAAGAAAAGTGATTGCTGGAGGTTTCCAGCCCAAGGTGGGACAGCTCAGGGCTATGCTCAGCCCTACAGATGCGTGCCTTTGCTATTGTTTGCTTCTAGCCCATGCATGTGTAATGTAACAGTGCCAGAGGAGAAAATGATCCTGATCTTCTTCACCAAATTAGATGTAGAGTACCATGTTGGATGTGACTGTGACTATGTGTTCCTCTACTCAAGCAGGAGAGAGCTGATCAGTAAGTCTGGGCACTTTAGGGAAGTGGGGGGCACAGGTTCTAGGTTTTTTTTAATTCATTGTCGTGAAGAACGGCAAATCTAGTTGGCTTTGAGAAACCCTTTGTATTGCATGCTATGAATCTGACAAGCTGGAGGTGATACCCAAATGAGGCTGAAGGACATAGAATCGTAGAACCATCAAGGTTGGAAAAGACCTCCAAGATCATCCAGTCCAACCACCCACCTACCACCAATATCTCCTCACTAGACCATGTCCCTCAGTACAACATCAAAACATTTCTTGAACGCCTCCAGCGGTGGTGACTCCACCACCTCCCTGGGCAGTTCATATTTGTCCTGGCAGGTAGTGTAGTGTGGTGGCCTGAAGTATCTCAACAGTGTCTTTTGGCTGTATACAATTCTCAGTACCCAATGTTCCTTGTCTCTCCCATACCTGTTTTATTCCTATGGACCATGGATAGCAGAGTAAGCTGAGTGCTTATCCTTGCTTAACTGGTGCATATCCAGGTGACCTATGTCTTAGCATTGCCAGCAGGCGTGTTGGAGAGGCAGCTCAGAAAGGATAGTTATTTGTTGGTTCCAAACTGTTTGCATGGCCCAGGAAATGTACAGATTACTGAGTAAATGTAGAGGTGACACCAGAAGAAGCAGCCTGTTGTCCCTCTCTAAGGTGCTCTTAATATTGAACTGATAGAGAATAAATATTTCAAGCAAATACTGACTACTTATCCCCTCTCAGTGCTAGTGGCAATATGCTGTAATAATCTATTGTCCATAGTCCACAATTCATCCTCTAGGAACACTCAGTTCTTCATATGGTTGTTTTGGATGAAGTCCCTTCTCTAGTTTTTCTCTGCAGCCTCTAAATATTTTATAGGTAGAGAAAGCTGAACAGTCTCTTCATTCAGTGTGGGCTGACAGCTGCACAAAGGGATCTAGCTTAATGAATCACTGTGATATTTGCCTTAATAACTGTGGGCTCTGACCACCCACACCATCAAATCCTTGTCTCCCTCAGCTAAGGTCTGTGGAGACGTGTTCCCAGTCAGACTGGGCCACCATTATGTTTGCTTTTGATGGGAACAGTGCTGGCTATGGGTTGAAGCTTGCCTTCACGGCTGTCCATAAGGACTCTGAAGCAGGTGAACATACCTACACAGCAGAAACCCCCACCCTTTCCTTTCTGACCTCCTTAAAATAAATAACAACAAAAAAAAACCCCTATCCTTAGTGTTGGTGTGGGTTTATTAAAAAGCACCGTGTAATACCAGTCATTAAATTGTCTCTGTTCTCTCTCTCTCTGTACTGTAGGTTCAGGCTGTGGGAGTGTTGCAATACTGGTGGAAAAGGGAAAGATTGATACTGCTAATTACCCTGGCTTGTATCCCAGGAACATGAAGTGCCACTGGCTCATTGAGGCTCCAGCAGAGTATGCTGTAAAGGTAATAAAGGAGAAACTGCACTTAAACCTCTGCACTGAGAACCATTCAGGGGAGTGATTCAATAAAATCCTGCCAGAAACATCTGTGACACACAAGAACATAAATTGTAAGGTTTCTAGGTCGCTGACTCTTTGCCGAGCGTATTTTGTCAATTAAACATCACCTCTGAACCAGTGTGTGGAGCTGCTGTGACTGTTGTAAGTGCTTTGAGTCTGTTGGCACCGATCTCATCCCTACATAGTTTTATCTTGAAATCCAGAGCGTTTGAAGGTAAAGAACAGGAAGAGATCGTGTCGTGAACAGCCAGCTTTTCCCTTGTGGCAGTGTCAATACCCCCAGGCTGTTCCTTATCCCTGTATCAAGGTGTTTATTCTTGTGTGTGGGATATGTGGTGATGTTTCCCACTCATAGCACCAGCATATCTCTTTAGTTTTACTGCACATCACTGTTAGTGCACAGCAAGCATCCAACTGATGTTGTTCTGTGTTGCCATCTTACGTTGTCTGGAACATCCTTCCTCCCCTGCTGCCTTGATTAAGGGGTGGAAAAACAGCATTAAACCTAGGGATGCCCAAGGGTATGAAAACCCATTCTTTAAGTTACCGCTGCTCTGTTGGTGTAAGATCTTTTGGTCTGGATTAAAACCAAACCAAACAAAGGAAAAGCTCTTGAAAGAGCATTCTATAAGGGATACCGATCCTTCTAAAGTATAAGGCATGGAGCGTCCCAGTGGAGAGAGCAGGAGAAATCCCATAAGGCATCCCATAAGGCAAGACTTAGGCTGGATCCATCCTCTGCAGTTGTCTGTAGCCCCGCACAGAGGAGCAGTCCGCATTATTAGGCCAAGACAGCCCACAGACCATACTAATGCAAAATGTGACTCGTTCACCAAGGAAAGCTACACCTACATTCCTTAATGTAGGTTAAGAAGGTTAAGTGGTTCAGTTACTACTCCACTCTTGATGATTCCCTCTGCTTGCCCTCTTTACAGCTGGAGTTTGAGGACTTTACAGTTGAACTTAGCCCAGGGCTGCATTTACAGTTCAGTCGCTGTTTACAGTGATGAAGAAGATGAAAACCAGCTGGGTAGGTCTGAGTATTTTCAAATTGGAAATCCCTGCAGAAACAGGTGCCACACCACCAAAATATGTTCTGTTAACGTGATACCACAGAAAGAGTGGTGTAAGCACTTCTATCTTGCCTACCATGGCCAAGTGTACCATTGGCACAGGATATCCCACATCCTAGTTGACGCTCTGCTTTTCCATGTTGCTGCATGGTGCTGGGGGAGCTTTGTACAGGACCATGCTCATGTTCTGCTGCAGAGCACACTACTGCTCTGCATCTCTATCAAAGGAGAGAGCAAGAGCAACATTGCTCTGAGTTTCATTAAGAAGACAAATGTTTAAAGTAAGGCAAAGCAAAAGCACGGTTGTCAATTGGTGTCTAATTCCACTGCAATGGACATGAATTCTTTATGAATTTGGCTAATTTGGTTGGGATTTCATTAATGAAAAAATTGCTAACCTGAGGGCATCTCTTCCCAACGCTTTCAGAAAGGAATCTTTTCTTAATTCTTCACTTTAAATCTGCTTTCGTTTTATCAACATAAAGATCTTTAACTTTAGTGAAATAAGTGTTCTTAATTTTCTTGAATATATATTTCCAGATGTTCTTCCTGCTTGGACCAAAAGAAAGCATATTGTAACACTCCAGCTTCTTTCAAAAACGGTTTCCGGGCACCACACTCACTTTAGCAGAGCATGATATCTATTTTTAAGGTGAAAAGCAATCTGGCACTCAGAAGTGAAGATGGAGTTGAATTCTGGCTCCCTCTTTCCAAGCTTGTATGTGAACCAAAAAAAAACAGAGTAGGGTGATGAGATGTCCATTTCTTTATACAAAAAAAGCTGGATAAGAGGCCCAAACTGTCCTGTATTTACTAGTGACAAATAATCTTTGGCAAATTGCTTCTATTTTTTCCCCATCTGTTTTGTAGTGCTAATTTAGTTGCATGTGTTTACCAAGTGCTGAATAAGTATTAACATTACAACTCCCTTGAAAAGAAATCTGGTTTCCATTGGAAATGAGTGTGTACTTACGTGGGAGGGGAGAAGGCTGGCAAAATCAAACTTGTAATCTTCTAGGAGAGAATTTCAGCATCCCAAAGCATTTCACTTGATGCTTTCCAGTTCAGTTTTGCCGTAGGAAATCCACATTCTTACAGGAAAGTGGCTTGGGAATAGAGTGCGAGCTTCCTGTCCAGCTGCAGCGATGGGAATTCCAGACGCTGTGCAAAAATGGTGTGTTCTCCAAAGGAAGAAGAAACCTCTAGTAGATGCGCTGTAGGCCCTCAGCTTTACAAGTAGACCATTCAGGAGAAACTCTGCTGGTACCATCACAATGGCAGCAAATGGTCCTCAAGCGGAGTTTCTTCGTGCGGTGGAAGGCATTCACACTATCTGTTAAAGATTACTTGCAACTCCACCATTAGAAAGCTGGGATTATTTTTGCATACCTGTACTATGATTGCAGGAGATAACTTCTGTCTGCTCTTGCTTGCCGGTGTCACCGACTACCATTGTCATGCAAGTTTTTCTTCTCAGCAAAACAAGAACTTTTCCAGACAGTCACCAAGTCTAAAAGTTTTCTGTGTTTTTTAGAAACCTAGATTAGCTAAAGACACAAGTGCTTAAGGGATATCAACTCTCGTCTTAAAAATACATCTTGTTCCTTCCTGCAGCCAATCTCTGTGGATTCTCAGCTCCCAGACCGGTGCTGAGTCCAGGAAATGCTATGCTGGTGCATTTTGGAAGTGAGGTGGAGAACAGCTTCGGAGGATTCAGAGCTCGGCTCACTTTTATTCATTCAGGTTAGTAGAGAGATGCCCGCTGTGTCTAACAATGTCTGCACCATCTGCATCTATTCTTAGATGGCCAAGCCTATTTTTTAACCTAATCCTGCTGCATTGTGTCAATATAATTTTAAAATAGTGTAGCTACTTGTGGCAGAGCTGTCAGCCCAGAATAACAGAGGTGAGTTAAGGTTGTTTTTTTCTTATTTCTCTCAGGGAAGTGAGATGGCTAACTTCTAATACCTAAAACAAACAGTCTTGTTAATGTTATTAGTCTGATAACCTCCACTATCAGTACAAGCTGAGGGATGTAAGGATGGAACACGGCCCTGCCAAAAAGGACCTGGGGGTTCTGGTGAATGGCAAACTGGGCATGAGCCAGCAGTGTGCCCTCGCAGCCCAGAAAGCCAACCATATCCTGGGCTGCATCCAAAGAAGCATGGCCAGCAGGTGAGGGAGGTGATCCTGCCCCTCTGCTCTGTGCTGGTGAGACCTCACCTGGAGTACTGCGTGCAGGTGTGGAGTCCTCAGTACAGGAGAGACACAGACCTGTTGGAGCACATCCAGAGGAGGGTCACAAAAATGATCCCAGGGATGGAACACCTCCCCTGCGAGGACAGGCTGAGAGAGCTGGGGCTGTTCAGCATGGAGAAGAGAAGGCTGCGGGGAGACCTGAGAGTGGCCTTTCAGTATCTAAAGGAAGGCTGTAAGAGGGAAGGGGACAGACTCTTTAGCAGGGTCTGTGGTGACAGGGCAAGGGGAAATGGTTTCAAACTAAAGGAGTGGAGATTTAGGTTGGATATAAGGAAGAAGTTTTTTATAGTAAGGATGGTGAGGCACTGGCACAGGTTGTCCAGAGATGTGATGGATGCCCCATCCCTGGAGACACTCAAGGTCAGGGTGGACGAAGCTCTGAACAACCTGATCTACCTGTGGGTGTCCCTGTTCACTGCAGGCAGTTTGGACTAGATGGCCTCTAAGGGTCCCTTCCAACTCAAACTATTCTATGATTCTATAATCCCCTTGAAAATCTAGTTATAGAAGAGAGTCATGAACCTGGGACCTAGTCTGATGTTACTGCTTTCCTGTTTTCATATCTGTGTGCCAGCTGCTGCTTGAGTGGGCCTTTTTGAGGGGACAGCACAGATCTATTGATCTGATTAAGGGCTAACTCTTATTTTCCCTCTTGTAGAAGAGACAGGAAGAGAAGCCTCAGGATTAGCTACTGCACCCATGTTGCCTCTGAGGATTGTTCCCTTTGGTAAAGACATAACATTCTGCTCACTTGATCTGATCTGAAGGTCTTTCCCCCAGTGTGTAAGAGGGATTTTGCAGCGAGGCAGGTGCTTGCTGATCTCAAGTCATTTTGTGTACTGCTTCCACAGACAAAAAGTAATAAGGCAGTATCAAATATTTCATTCTCCATGTATGTGGTATGTTCTGGCTGCGTACACCTCCTGCTGGGACTGAGGCCACAGAGGTAGAGGGTGGGAGAGAACTGCTTGCAATTCCTGAGCCTTGTTTTCTCTCTGAAATGCTAAACTCCTTAGGATTCAAGCTTTTATGTATCTGTTTTTCCTTCTCGCTCCACTTCCAGAAAGGGCAAATTTGGTGTCTTCTGCATCTTTGATCTACCTGTATCCACCGTGTGAGGTTATCCAGAAAAACACAAAACTTGCCTGCAGAAGTGCAACCATTTTTCTGTCTCTTGCAGACATCTGTGGCCTTCCCCCACTGGTGTTACTGGGTCTGAGTAGACCTATTCTCACAGCTGGCCACAGCGTGCTGCTCTGAACCTCCTTGGAGACTACCAGTGTGATGGGGGTGTCATCAGCCCTACATCGGTTCCGACAGCTGTCCACTGTGTGCCACTGTGAGTGTGTCCAACTGTCGCCTCTGCTCCTCTCCTCATGCTGTGTGTTCCTCTGGGCTGGAGAGAAAGCAGCCAGAGAGCTGCAGATTGTATTCACACCTCTGAAACTTCCCTTCTGCCCTTCCTCCTGTGGGTAGTGACTTGGGAGATAGCAACGACTTTGTCTTGCCTCTGAGATCTGTTAAAGTTAATTGGACTATCTGCGATCAGAGCTGTAACAGAGCCCAAACTGATGCAATGCACTTGTTGTGGTGCTCGGCAGTCCTGGGAATAAGTGACTAATTAGAGAAGAGCCAGAAGGGATGTATGACTGCTGAATAAGGAAGCTGAACAACTGACTATAAGTAGCTCCAATACATTTGCTCTCATTATACAGATGCAATAAACCCTTACTCTGGACTGTGACAGTGGGAGACCATGACAGAGCCCTGAGAGAGTCAACAGAACAAGTGAAAAACAAGCAATAACGTTAGAAATGTTCTCTATGTTACATTTGCCCTTATCATATTTCTCAAAACAGACCTGTGTACACAAAGAAAACTGTCTTGGCAGCAAGGCGAAATAACTGGTGTGTAGCACAGCTTCAGGAATGAGAAAGGAAGTCCAGTAACTTGGTCTCATTGAGGTAACTTACAGCTTCTGGGAGTGTATTTTACACCTGGTTCTTATTACTTGTGGTAAAGACTTAAAAATCTGGCAGATGACTGAGTGTCCTCAATATCTTACTCTCTTGGTGCTGAGCAATATATCTGTCTATAAAAGGGTTGCTGACTCTTCTCTTCTAATGGAGAGGAGGAAGAAATACATGTGGAAAAGAGGTGACTCACGCTAAAAAATACCCAATAAATTATTGGTTTGTATTTGCACAGCTTATTAGCTTGTATTTGCACAGTCAACCATCTCTGTAGGCTCAGGAGATCTAAATAATATGTCCTGGCAATATTCTCAACTGAAAAGTGGGGGATTTGTATTCAAAGTCCTTACACCTTATTTGTTTTTAATGAGCTTGGTCATTCTTTGTGTTTTTTCCCTCCTCCTTATAGGTATGTGTTCATGCATACCAATATGAACATGCACTTACAGGGCAACTTGTCCCTTCTTTGCTCTCACTCCTCTGATGTGGTCACAGGTGAGACAGGCTAAAACCATTGTGCTGCACCCCCATTTGACGTGGTGAGTTATGACTCTGACATTGCACTGATGCAGCTGGATGTCCCTTGGAGTATACCACTGCTGTGAGACTGCTGTTTCTGCCCAACGGCACAGAGACGTCTTCCTCTTCCCTCTGCAATGTGTCCGGGTGGAAGATCACTGAAGAAGATGGGTCTTCTGATTTTTGCATGTTGCTCATTATCAGCAGAACATACACTTCCATCTCTTGTTCTGTTCTTGTGCCCAGACCTAACCTAGAATTATTCCCCAAGCCAATGGGAGCTGAGCTAAGCAATTGCAGCAGATGGAGGTGCTACAGAGGAGTGCTCCTGAAGGTGCCTGCATCACCTGGGGGAAGGAGCTGTCCAGGACAAAGAACGACAAGTAGCAAATGACAGCTGGAACTCCAACAACCTGTTGTCCTAAAATGGGCACTGCTTACATGAGCAAGAGGCGGTCAATCTGTACTGCAGATGGAATGTGCAGTGTTGCTTGGAAGTGGAATCATGAATTGTAGCATTGTTTCTCTGGACATTTCATGATGTCTGCAGAGAAGAGGATGTTCTTCACTTGCACGTTGAGTCCCATCTCTTCCTAGTGAAATGTTTCCTAATTGCAGCTGGCTTGGAACCTCTTTCAGGGCATGCTCTTCAAGATAATCTGTGAAGACTAGAATTGTATTTATAAAACTCTTATTACAGCAGTGTCCAAGAACTAACTAATCTCTGTGAAGTCATGAGGCAAGCCGGTAAGAACAGCTGAGTAAATAAAAGGCAAAGCAATTTTTATCGAGGCGCTGTCAAGCTAAAATGCAGGTTCTGCTCAATATCACAATCTTATGGTAGGGTGCTATTCCACGTGTACAATAAAACATGATCGACTAGTGCCTTTTGGTTTTCAGCCTGTGCTCAGTCCTCATCCATACTCCTAAGCAAACCTTCAGTTCAGTCTCTTGGCTCCAGACCCAGGTTGAGTTTCACCAGCAGCTGTGCCCTGTTCTTGCACAGAGGCTTTCTTGAGCAAATGTGAGCTGTGACAACTCTCCTCTCAAGTACAGCAGTGCAGAGGCCAGATGAGATAACCGCAAGATCCCTTTCTCTTGGTTCCTAGAGTGGTTCTGGTGGCCCCTTGACTATAGTCCCTTTGTGGAAAATCTTCCAAGTGCGTTGAGGTTTTGTCTGGTAGACTTCAAGAAAGCAAAATGTAGGAGGCCTCAGTGATTTCCAGCAGAAAGTCCCTTTTTCTTTCTCTTTCTCATGGCTTCCCCCTTTAAAAAAAATAAAAGAAGAAGAAGAAATTGGAATGGGAGTTTCAGAAGCATAAGTCTTGTATTTAACACTTCTGTCTCTTAAAGGGAGTATTATATTTGGACCAATACCTTTCTCAGCAGAACCAGCTGCTGCTGAAATTTCCTGCCAGACCCATGCTTTGATAGACAGGGCAGTCTGGGACAGCACTGAACTGAACTTGTGGATGCATATATCTAGATCTTCAAGTCTGCGGAATAAGTTTCTCCAGAGAAAGTACTATAGAAACCATAATTTTTAATATGTATTGGTGAATAAGGACTTATTTCATGAAAGTGAAGAGTCTTTTACAAATAAGGCCCCTGTTCTCAAACTGGGCACTCTCTCACAACAGAAATGAGGAGAGCAAACCTTCATGAAGTGCTTTATGTGAACCCAGCGCTGTCATGCCAATTTCCTGCATCAACCCACTCTGCTCCTCTCTCCCAGTAGTTTCTTTCCTCCTTAGGTCAAGGCGAATGTGGCTTTATGGTTTTGTTGGCAAATGGAGAGATCAGCTCCTCCACCACATTTAATCGGATACGATTCAAGAGACTTCAAAGAGCCATCAGATAGCTTCAAGTTCCCTCCCCCGCGTGTTAAATATACTGATCTGTCATTCTTGAGAAATGTTTCACTTTGGCCTTTGGCTCAAGGTAGCTGCGCTGGGAAACTGCTGATGCAAAACATTTCTCTGTCAAGGCTCTGTCCCCCCTCCTTCCCTGTCTGTGCACACATACAGCCAAGAATGTAATTCTCCGCTTGGTGAACAGTTGGGATTGTCCCACAGCTTTTTCCTGGGAAAGAGCTAATCCTGGACAGTTTTCATGTTTCTATCCTCCCTGTGTTTTATTATATTACAGAAAATGGAAGACTTAACAAGAATGCTTTTTTTTTTTTCTTTTTCCCCGTAGTGTACTGTAGTTATGAGCAGGAAATTAAAGTCTATGTTAAAGAGAAGTGTGGCTAATGCTCCGCTCTCAGGTCAGATGAGCAGTTGGACTTCTGCTCTGTGCTGTGGCTGCCTGTCTCTCTCCCTTATGGTGCCATTCATTGTCCCATGTAGACCTATGAGAAATGTTAGTACAGGTGCTGACTAAGGGAGAACTCTCTTCTGAGTTAAAACCAGTTACCAAAACAAGTTATCACTTGAGAGGTAGCCAGACCATTCCCAGAGGTAAGCTGGGAGCTGGCTGGAGAGCTTCCGTCCCCTTGGATTTGACACAATTGGCTGCTGACCCTGATGCTCCATAGACTGTAATGGCTTTTGTGGGTTTACTGGAGGTCAGGCAGTTCATACAGGGGACTGCTCCGTAGCTGTAAATCTTGGAGATAGATGCTTTAGCACTGCATACAGTTTTTCTACAGCTGGAGGAAAGGCTTGAGGCACCCTCAAGTTACTGGGTGCCAGTGGCTCTGGCAACAAATTAGAGCATGCTATCGCTCTCAGCTTCAAAAAGCAGTATGTTGTGGAGGGGAGGTGCTACCAGCTCTGTTTGAGGACTTGTGCTATAGCCAGGTTGTTGGCATGCAGTATGTGCTTTGCTCTTCTCATTGGCATCCTTACTGGTGCTGCAAAACATCACACCACTGTAATAAAAATAGACTCCCTGAAGTGAAAAGCAACAGGGGGTGAGATTGCTTTCCTTGCATAAGCCCAACAGCTCCAGTGCAGCTTAGCTGGAAATTCACATGAGGTTCCTGTCTGCCCTGAAGCAGGCTTGTCTCAACTGCACTGCTCATCATTGGGCGAGCTAAAAGCCATGGCAAGTCCATGGTGCTGCCGTGACCTGAAAGTGGGGCTTACTCTGAAAGCAAAACAATTTTAAAACTAACTTAGAGACAAGTTCCTATGGCTCAACCCTATAGCCTTTACCTCCCAGATGGTGGCATGCATGCTCATGCTGCCATTGCCTGCTGGAAGCACAGGAACTGTGTCCTCCAGCAGTGCTGCATACAGACAGGAGCCCTTGCCTTGCTCTTGTGCAAAGCTGAATGATTAACTCATTAGTTTTCAACCTCAGAGGCTCAGCTTTTTGCTTTCCCTCTGCCCCTCAGTGCTGTTAGTATCCCATGCAGGTACACAGAGACATGGTGTGCTGTATGCATTCACTCTGAGCAGAAAGCTCATAAATGTTGGTGTAGGAGAAATCACACTTAAACAGAATTAAAGCTGTTCTATAGAGGACATGACTTCAAAAAATTGCTGCCTTGGGAGGCAAACAACCCTATTCTACTTGCACTAAAGGGACGCAGAGTTCTCATTAGTGATCTTGTTTTCTCTCATCCTGCTCTATTATAACTACTGAGATGCTTCCAAATATTTCCCTGTTGAGTCGGTCTCTTATTTAACAAGTGTTGAGCCTTACTGCACTGTGTGTGTGTAACTGCAGGCTAATCCTGCTCTCCTACCGTGTTTCTGGAGAACCAGAGAATGCACAGACCAAAACGTTAAGTTTTCATAGCTCTTATCAAAGGTTGGTAGCAAGGTTAAGGGGAAAAAATAAATTATGCTTCTTCCTCTGCACTGAGTGAACACTGAGTTGGGTTAACATGGCCACTTGACCAACCTGTACCTGAAAAACAGATAAACAGAGATCAGATTTATAGCACAGCTCAATGCAAATTTGCAAGCAGGTCAGCTTTCCTCTACGACCTGGTGTCTCAACCCTTTGTTGCCCACCTTGTGCCTGCTGCCTGAGTCTCTGAGGCTAAGGATGGCATCGTGACCCTACACAGTCTGTATGAAGGAACTTAAGAAATGGTCAAATTACATAGATAAGCACATTATTTTTATATATGCGCTGGCCAAAATGAATGGGTCTGCTTAAAAACAAAGAGCTTAACCCTATGCTTTTTATCTGTGTGTGCCTTTCCCATGTCTGTATTAGCTGTGCTTTTGCCCACGCTATTGGACTTACTGGAAATTTGAATATTATGATAATACCTGTGGGGGTAGAGAGGGAAGGAACTGGTTTCCAAGTATGTATGTGTGTGCATGTTTCCCACACTGGAAAACCATTTCCTACTACATTTACTGACCTGCTAGACTATTTTCAATCATAGGTAGAAATGGCAGGTTTCATATAAAGCTCTGACTGTCTTTTCTCGGTGCTTTTATCACTGAAGTGTGCATTTATCCACAGAAAGAGTGTCAAAAGTGAAGCAAGAAGAGCCTCAGGAGATTATCTCTGTTCCTTCCTCATCAGGGTACGTGGGAAGCACAGAGTGCTTGGTTACTCAGAACATCCCTGAAGAATAAGGCAAAGATTATAGTAAAACATCTGTCGATAACAACACCAAACTGCCAAGAGCCATTTCTTGGGATTTATGAAGAGAGTTGAAGAGGACGAGAAGTGCTAGCTAACAACAAATGATACAACTGAGGACGCTCAGTCCTAGAAATTTCTCCGTTTCACCTGGGCCAATTTCAGTAAGGGTTTTCATCTCCAATTGCATGACTCTGATGTGTGGTACAGGCTTCAGCTCCAGAGCCTGGGTTGTAAACTTGACTGAAGCCCTTAAACCCTGTGTGTGTGTTGCATTGACCCTGTAGGAGAGCTGCCCTATTACTCCACTAGAGAATGATAAAACAAACTGGCTAGCAACAAGCTGTGGTATTTGGGCAAGCTGTAATGAAAAAAGAAACTTGTGACGCTTGTGGTAGTGGCAGCTCCTGATTCAAAGTCAATCCCCTTTTCTCCATGTGCTGCAAAATCTGTGATAATGAAGTGAAATGTCACGGCAGTAGCACAGAATCCTAGAATGGGTTGGGTTGGAAGGGACCTCAGAAATCATCAAGTCCCAACTCCCCTGCCATGGGCAGGGCTGCCACCCAGCAGCTCAGGCTGCCCAGGGCCCCATCCAACCTGGCCTTGAGCACCTCCAGGGATGGGGCACCCA
>JANHGO010003617.1:0-26727 GCA_024606505.1 Aquila spilogaster | reverse complement strand
CTCTTTAACTCCCAGTTCTTTATATGATGTTATGATGTGGAATACCGATAACCAAAATTCATAAAGCCATGACAAGACCCTAATGTCCATCCTTCCTCTTCTTCTACAAGAAAAGAGAATAAATAGATTAATTCTGTTTTCAAGTACTTCTTTACTTGCTATATAGTTGAACACAGTAGAGGAGAGATATGTTAATCTGTGCTTCTTAAAGCTCCTTAAGAAATGACAATACTGACCATAGGCTTATCTGTAAGAGCTTAAGTAATAAAACAGTGATACAGCTCTTCTGTTTTTATCTCAGGATCCAGGTTTAATCTTGTCCCTCATTTTGTCCAGTTTTTCTCCTCCTAAAAAAAGTCATGTTTTCTTGCCATCTCCTTCATAGCACTTGCTAATGGAAATCTCACATTTATCTCCACTAATAAGTCACTTTCTGTTGTGCTTTTTATGTTTACTTTTGGCTGGTTTTTTACACCTTTTCTGTTATCCTGTTCAGTTTTTCTCCTCTTCAGTCATTCTTTAGCTATGCTAGCACGTGATTGTATTAAAGCATATAGATGCAGTTGTAAAATGCTGCTCAGCTGAACTGTGGTACCATAATCTTGAATATAACTTTGATGGGTTGAGTGTTTTAATGCTAATAATTATTGAATTTTGATTTTCTTTTTTTCCTGAAAGGAAAGAACAATACATGAAGGAAGAATGAAAGATGATCAAATACAACATACAGTGTTTTCTTACTTCATATATGTGTATGTATGTGTGTGTGTGTATCAGTATTCCTAATTTCAAGCAGATTGCAGGGTATTTCGCTGGCTTTATGGAATTTAGGTGTTTAAATCATCTCCAAAGTTACTTTCTCCATGGAAAAAAATCTGAAACATTATTTCCTTTGACATACATCCAGAAACTGTAATTATATGCAGCACCCACTAATAATCAGACCTGTGTGCCTTTGGAACCAAGAATTTAGCTCAAAACCATATATATATATAGCTTTGAGAACTTCAACAAAAGCTTTACAGATGCTGTAAGAATTGCTGCATGTACGTAGAGAAATATATAAGTAAAGATGCAAAGGTTAAGTTAATTGACTCTACTCTCTAATTCTCACGGTGCTTTTCCTTTTCGCTCTGTCTCAGGCGTTTTTGTTTTGTTAAGAATGCATGCTTGGTTAAATACGTATTAAAGTGACAAGCCTCTAGCAATTGTATTACAACTTCATTGTATATTGTGTATCTGGTAGTTCCAGTTTATCTATGAATTTTTTATGATTCACTTTTTTTTATACTTTCTCTTTTAATGACAGTAATTCCGCAGACTTCCTTACAGTTAAATCCTTATCGTGAAAGCCAAATAAATTGAAAGTTCTGAATTATTTTGAGCTATTTGAAATTATTTTACGGTGAATTTTCCAAGGTTTTGTGTCACTGTACTCATTAGTACAGTGGAAACTCTGCTGCATACAAGCTAATGGCAGAAGAAGTGAACTTTGTGTAAAGTCCTGGTTAGCATATCTCTTCTTCAGTGAAAGAGTGAGTAGTAAAAATTAGGGCTGCAGTCTTCCTTTATCTTCTCTCACACAGAAAAGTAGCCAAAGCCACAAGCAAGCCCCTCCTGTCTCCAGCAGGTGCTCCTCATTCCCAGTCCTGCTTTCACAGAGGTCATCAGTGCACCGGCCCCAGTCTCCAGAGAGCCCCAAACCATTGGTGCAGTTTGTTGGTCGTGTTGCTGCAGTGAGATTTTTTCTGAACTCTTTAGTATTCCAGGGTGAAACAAGTCCAGGATGAATGCAAGATCTGACTACCAGAGTCAACCTGCTGATTCTTTGAGATGGGAATAAACCTGTAGTGGGTTGTCTCTTTTCTGACTTGACTGAAGATAGCTTTTATGAAGGGTTAGGGATGTGATTTCAAATGTGATATTACAGTGGAACCTGAAGAAACTTAATTTAGCCATTGAGGTGTCCCGCTGACTTGTAATCTTAATGCAGATTTATTTGGCTTTATTTTTTTGAATAAGTTACATTTTTTTGAGTTCCTGTTCTGCTTTCTCATTACTGTTCATCATTGCCTAATAAAATTACTTGGTTTCTCCTCGTGTTTCACTTTGCAACTTGTTCAGCTGTCCTTCGGAAAGAATTGAGACTGAACTGAGTTGTGCATAAAAACATGCATCTTTGGGACCTTTACAGAACATAACCCATTCACTAAAAAAAGTGTAAAAGTGTAAAAGTATACAGCCAAAAATAAAACAAATGCAGAGAAAGCCATCTTATTTCCTGTAATATAGCCAAAAGAGTAATGATAGCAGTGTTAAAGACCTTTTTTTTTGTACAGGTAGGAACAGTAGCAACCATGTAAGATATAAAATTATTCCAGAGGCACACAAATCATTTTAAATTCATGATGCCAAGTTAGTCAGCCGGCATTGTCTAATCAACTGTAAAAAATACGTGTGTTCTGAAGGTTCGAAGGAAAAGGCCAAATGAAACTGCACTCTGAATCCAGGAAAACATTTGCATTTACAATGAGATTTTTTTTTCCGCCAGATTTGCACTTCTTAATTAAGAAGTTCAGGAAGCTGTTACTGCTTCAACAAACTAAGAAAGTGTCCTCAAACCTGCTTTCCTCGCAACTAAATCCAGCACCTTCAGTTTATGCTAATAGAGTTAATATGAGTTATGCAAAGATTATTTGTAACTGCAGCCTGTGAGCAGGCTCCTTTTTGTTCTGTACAAGTAAAATGAAGAATGAATTTTTACACTGTTTCATGTTTAAAACAAATTCTATTTGGGGTGTGTCATGGAGCTCTGAATGTAGAATACGCAGAAAGTAATGCCTCCATTTTATTTCCATGGAAACTACAACATATACAAAAGAACACAGTAACACTATTTAATGGAGCAAATTCTCAGCTACAAAACACTGTTTTTCAACATAGTCACCACCATTAGTGTGCATTTTCACCAGTGCTGAACAAGAGCCTGCATGCTGCACTCATAAAAACCTGCACCAGCAGAGGTGACCAACTGTCCCTGTTGCCACTGCTGAAACCACCACCACCTCCCTGTGTTCACATCCACTGTTTGGTCTCCAGAAACACTCAGCAAGTGTTGAATGTCAGTGGATACAATTCTTTCTCCATGGAGGAGCTCAATTCCATACTTTTGCTTCCTCCCCTCTTCCATGAGTTCCAGGCTTCACACGCCACTGTATCAGACTGCCCCTCTGCTGCCATCTGTCACTTGGCAACAAAATGTAACAGAATATTGGTGAGATGTTCAACCTCTACTGCCATAACACCAACATCTGCCTCTGATGCCATGGACCAACGTAATAGAATAGGAAACTTTTCTTTGGGAGCAACCCTTGTACAGTTCCGTAGTGTCAGAAAGCTTTCTGTGATGCAGTACTTGAGAAGAATCACTTATGACCTGGCTACCCTAAGTATTGGAGGAAGTAGTTTCTACATCTTCAGCAAAAACCTCTGCTGTACTGTCCCGTTTCATCAGGGTCAAAACATCATTCAATTACACCTCAGTTTCCCTTTCTCAGATGAAAAGTGACCAGTTTAAAATTAAGCCAGGGGAGATGTGTTTTCCTTTCAATCCAAAAAGACTTTGATGCAAATTGCATAATGGAAAAATGTAAAAAGCAAGAATCATTAAGGCCTAGAACTGGATTTATTCCCCTTTCTTTCTATCACAGATTTCTTATCTGCTGCTGGGAATTCTATTTAGGGAGAACCTCCTTCCTAAAAGTCAGTGTACATTGAAGTTAAGTGCTTGTGTTAGAATGAATTTTCTTTAAAATGCTTTTATTCTTTCTGTGAGGCAATGGCTTTTTTTGCTAACAAGGGAATCTGCCTTCCTCCCAATGGCATTATCAGTAGCCATCAGCCACTTCTCTGAAGCATATGAGATAGTAATAGGCATTTAAGTACATGTGCAGATATATCGAAGGGAAAGAACAATGATGCATGTCTGTGTCATGTGTAGTCTGTGACTTATCACTATTGATACCTGAAGTTCTATGAAATGGAAAAGAAAAAAGTAATGTTGAGTTTGTAAAGGTACCGGGTAGTGTAAAATAAAGCAAAAAAGCAATAGCTTGTCTGGATTGAGAGTGTAATATATGATGGAAAAAAACTGTGTTCTGCAGGTAGATGACATATTTAAAGATTTATGCGAAATATAATGTCATATGTAGACAAATGAACAAATCTTCCTTTATCATTGCAGGGTTGTTTCACAGATCATGTCGTATAACTGAAAAGCAGTAAGAAAGTCTCTCATTTTCAAACAAAGATACTATCCTTCAGTAAGATGTTGAACGATTCCTGGTTTTCACCAGACTAATTGGGAAGTAAAAAGAACATGACATCACTAAACTGAACAGATAGGCCATTGTGCTCACATTGCCATTTTACATGCTTCACTTTTAGGTAGCAGCTTAAGGAATTCTAGAAATGATAGACTGAGTGATCCATGTTATCCCAGTAACATTTTGCACAGCAGTCCAGAAGCATAGAGCAGAAGAAGTACACAGGGATCAATTCCTAGGAAACAACAGTATGTGTGGCATGCGATGTCTTGTTGGGAAAATGTATCAACATTATTCCAGTTCTTTCCCAAATGTTTATTTGTGTAGAGGATGGTATTGTTGTTGTTTGTTTGCTGTTTTTGTTGCTGTTGTTTTTCTTTGCCATTTGTTAGGGATAATCACAGTTTAATATCTTGTTTAATTCTTTGAAACACTTTAGTTGTCCAGTAGAGAAGTCAGGATAGTCCTTAGTTGGTGAGGAGACATTTGCTGAAAGAGATAAACTTTGTAGAGAATAAAGAGATATGTTTACATATTGTTTAGTTTTGTTTTGCCTTATTTTGAGTTTTCTCTCGTAGAAAGTCACCTGTCCCATTGTCTGTTCAAGAGCAAGCTAATTTTCCTATAGAAAAGCTGTTTCAGTGTTTTAAGAGCGCTCAATGTGGAAAATAGATCTGTCTAGTCCAACCTCACAGCTCTGGCCAGGTGAGAACCCCACTGCAGCACAGCTCGCAGTCAAGAACAACACACATCATTGGAAGGACTGTGGCACCAGATTCCTGGCTATTACAGATTGGCAGATTAATGGTTTACATTACCTTTCAGGATCTTTCCTATGGCATTTCTCATTTTTACAGCATATCTTTGCATATTTATGTGTATAATATATTACTATTGGACACTTCTCATTAAAAAATTACTGACATTAATGTTTACGATAGTTCTTTAAAAAAAAGTTGATTTAATTCATCCCTGTTTTTACAAAACTGTTTACACACATTGACATTTAATTAGAGTCATAGAATCATCAAGGTTGGAGAAGGCCTCCAAGATCATCTAGTCCAACCATCAATTAAATTGAATTAAAATCAGAGTTAAGATCCCAAGACAAATGAATTAAGGAAATATTGCAAAATGAAACACTTGGAAGACTTGCTTTATTCCAGACTTTCCATTTCCAATGTATTCTGAATTATGATTCACTGAGAACCATGTAATAAATTGTAGTTGTGGCAACTCTGTCACATGTGATGTTGAATGTGGTTGATTATTGCATACGATGTAAAAAATTAAGAAACTTAAAATATTACAATAATTGAATTGAGTAGTTACAAATCTAAATATTTCATTACTTTGACTATGAGGTTGATAAATAGAGATTGCATTTTTTTGCTAAGTATCTCAATTTTGCTGTTTCAGCATCTGTGTACTGTTGGATTGCAGCTTAGCTGTGCTCTTTGGTACTGCTTATCACAAGGGAAAACTAAATACCATTTTTCCATTAGGTTGCTTATCATTTAATATTCTGTGGTCTTTTAGTCTCAATACCTTCTTACACATTTCATCTGGTATATTTGGAAATAACATTGTAAAAGCTGATAAGGATTTTAAGCTTGCATCTTTTCTCATCATTTCTATTAGTATTCTGAGCAAAGGGAGAGGTTTGGATTCTATAAACATTCATTGAATTCTAGATCTGAAAAAAAAAAAAAGATTTTAAAGAAAAACCTTCAAATATAAAGTTGTTGCATACGAAGTTAGAAGAAAAAAATAAATTTTCTAAGTGTACATATGACATCAAATGTTGAAAATATCTCCTGTTTTTAATATAAATGTTACAAGTCAGTGATGCTGTCTGTTCAAATACAAAAGTGTGATCTTAGTAGCCAGACACTAAGAAGAGTTCTCTATTTAGAAGCAATTAGTCTTTGCAGCTGCTAAACTATAAAAAACTCCATAGGCAGTTTTAGGAGCCTTGAGCATTTCTGGTTTGGGAGCCTTCAGAAGAGTTACTGGTTATCATTGAATCTCTGTTCTGTTTTCATGGCTGTGAAATCTGCTCAGATCCCTGTTTTTCTCAGTGAATCAGTGCGATCATTTTCAGTGGTTTTTGGGCTCACCATTGAGCCCAGTTAGGAAATGCTGTGTGAAACCTCCACACAAAGGTTGTTTGCACATCACCCCAAGAAAGTGAAAATAAAGACTAGGAGTTTGAAATTAAAACATAACATTAATGAGAAAGATCATTAAAAGGTCAAAATATTTCCTTTTGTTTTAAAATTAAGTCACTGAACTGTACTGAATTTGCAACAGCAAAGTTGTTATTTACAGAAGGGACTTCTTAAAGCACATTTTGCATAAAGGGACAGAAGGCCCGAAACATATTGTTAATATTTATTTATTCATTGGAATCATTTCAAATATCTCCTGGATGCTTAGATCAATGTGTTTGCATACTGAGTGTACATATCAGAAAGCAAAGCAAGCTCAGAGTCTGTTTCATCATGTATCCAGCTGGGATTGTGAATACACATTTCTGCTGTGTGCTGCAAGATCAGAGAAGCAGCAGATACAGACTAGTAATGGGGTCTTCAGTTTCTCCCTGCGCAGAGTATGTGACTGTCACAAATGAGCGTGTTGTGCAAAGCCTGATTTTAGACACAGTCAATATCTAAGCCATTGGTTAACAGAACTGAAAGGGAAATGTGACTCTGCACTTTTTCCTCAGTAAAGATGAGTTTTGTGGTTCAGAAGAGGCACAGTGCAACAGTAACTGTATTGCAGTTAGGCTCAACAGCCTACCAAAACAACAGAAAAATTCACAACAGTTTTGATCCACTTTAAGAAAAGACATGACACAAAATAAAGATTCTTAACAGTAAGAACAAAGTAGACATCAGCTATGAGAAAAAAGCTGCACCAGGTGGCGTGAGAGCTACTTAAGGACACCATATGTGAAATACAAGTCCAGCACCTACCACCTGTCTTGAAAGCCTTGAGAAGAAGCAAAAGGAATACAAGACAGCTAAACAACAGAATAAAGGAAGTTGATAGGGTATCTGCTTAAAAAGCTGAGTTCATACTCAAATGATGTTTTAGATACTTAAATATAAAAACTCAGCAAGGCAGGGGGATTCTATATTGGGATTTCTCAAAGGATATGTGAAAGTGATTTGGTGATCTTGGAACAAGGAGAATGGTATAATAAAATCACCAATATCAGATTTGATTCACCTAAAAAATCTAAAAGAATTCAAGAAAATGAAAGACCAAATAGCTGGCAGTAATGCATAACCACTTATTCAAAATTGCCTTGTTACCAAAGACTTTGAGGATGGATACCGTGATGCCAGTTTTTAAAAGCATTTCTTAAACCATCAGGGAAACTGCAGGCTTGTTATTCTGGTGTTGGCCTTAGGCAGTTTAGCACAAATTATCATACAAAATAAGATTCATGGTGCCTGAAAAACTGCGATCTATGCAGGAAAGTTAACATGAATTTTGCAAAAAGGAAATAGCAAACCCTGGAATTCTTTGAGGAGCCAGGAAATATGTGGTTAGGGCTGGTACAGCTGATGTGCTTTCCTTAAATTTCCACAAGTTTTTTGATAAAGGCATTTACCAAAGGTTTTTAAGACATAGTGTAAAAGGCAAAGTCCCAGCATAGGTAACTGGACAAATAGAAAACAGCACTCATCAAAATAGAGGGAGGTCAAAACTGGAGGCTTATGTTCAATAGCTGGTCATGTAAAAAGAGTGATTGAGGTCAGGTTTCTTGTTGATGCACAGATATTAACTGTACTATTGACAGGAGCTGGTTACAGTGTCATCCCAAATAAAGTGGCTTGTCAAAAATCGCAGATGGAACTCAGGTAGTTGTCAAGTGATACAGTTCGAAAAGGACAGTCACATTCACCTGTCACTGAGTTGGCTGTACCAAGCAAGAGTCAGATTTTGCAGTATGAAGAATAACTGTGAGAACATTTCAGTGCTTGTTTGCAGTCAAAAAAACAAAATGATGGGAATTATTAGCATAAAAAGCAGGAGTTTAATACAGTTTATAAGTTGTCTGTGTGTAGAGCCAGATAAACATTTATGGTAGAAATGCAATGTGTGATATCTGCCTTTACTTATTATTGTCATCACTGTTAATTGGATTTGCCTTAAATCAGAAAGGTGGTACCCTGTCATGGTAAGCAGCATATATGCGGCATTTACCAATTCACCAACATCAAAAGTGCTGAAGATCATTAAGACCATGAGAAGTGATATTTTTTCTGATTCACATTATCAGATGAAATTTCTGCACTCCCCCAAAAAAAGACTGGAAATATTAATGTGCAGTCTTGTGCTCCTGAGATCTTTTCAGTATTGCTTTTATTATAATGAACCATTATATTTTGTTGCATTTTTTAACCACAGTTTTTCAATCTTAGACAAATTATAGCCTGCTGGTATTTTAATTTGCATTAAAAATAATGTTATTTTCTCTTGCAAGATTCTAAACCAAAATGAAATTCTTCTGCATCGATTGCTTGGTACATGGAAAATTCATCTGGTATATTAGAGGGAAAAAAGAAGTTTAAATTAGGTGAAACATCAGGAGAGAGAGGGGCACATGTCCTGTTTCATCTCAGCAAAAGAACAAAATTACCATGAACAGGGTTTGGAAAGCATACTGTGGGAGTTAGTCCTTGAGCAGGAGAGCCAGCTGCCGTGCTTGAGTTATGATGAGTGCATTAAAGAGGAGTTCAGAGGATGTTCTTTGACTGTCTTTTCCTCAGACTGCTTTATCTTCTGCTATTTTTTTTTTTTTCCTTTTGGGCTGTGCTGTTCTAAAGGAGTGTTCTAATAATACTTAGGGATCTTTAAAAATCCTTACCATCATCAGTTTGTTTTCGGATACTTGGAGCCTAACATTTCAGTTTGGCATGCTGTGAAACTTTGCATACCTTTCTTAGACTTGCAAACACCTACATAAATAGTCTCCCTGATTTCACTGTCATACGTGATGCTTTCCCTGGATGTTTTCCTCTGTTGTTGTGTGAAGGCACTTAAAGAATACAGCTGAACTTGAGGAAGTTCTTTTCAATCACGTAGTTGCCAGCAATGTGTTCATACTGATGGTTAGTGTGAGACACATCCAGCAGAGGTAGTTTGCTCTTACCTTATGGAATTTAATCACTTTGTGTCTCCAGCTGCTGATGAACTACATTAAAAACTCCCTACTATAAAAGAGGTTAATAAATAAAGTCAGCAAATTCAGAGTTCTCATGTAAACTGTTATTTATGTTATTTGTTTGTTTTTTTTTTTCTTGAAGATACAAACTGGATGTGAACTTTTCATTATCAAAATGCAATAAGTATTTTCTATAAGCCATCTTCAAGTCTTCACTGATGGAGCTGTGCCCCTGTTCTGTTGAGGAGACATGAGGTTTGTGTGGAGAAGATTTTTTAATGTTTCAGACCAGACAAAATGAGTTGTTAATAAATGATTTATCTTTTGTCTTTTTCAGGCTATTCATTACCACTTCTACATCACTCTGTCAGTCAGACTAGTGTGACTGTGCGTCTGCATGGTAAACTACATCAAGAAAGGCTAAAAATAATCCAGTCAGGGAAAAAAAAATTAAATTCCTAGCAAATCCTGAAGAGTGTTCTTAATAAGGCTTATTTAAGGCTAAAAGAAATTGCTGGGGCTGAAAAATGCTCATGAACGTTCTATCTGGAAGCTACTTTGCTCAGTCTAACAGAGGGCACCAAGTCCAGGCTAAACAAATTGACGGCAATTGCTTCTGGATAATTAGATTATGTGATAAACTAAGCTGCATGTGGAACAGAGAGGAGGGATGGCAGGAGGGAGAGAGGTGACAGCTGTTCGGGGCAGAGAGAAGAACCCTGTAGATTTGGGACAAGCTGTGGGTACAGTTGGGAGTGTAGTTTTTGTGGTCAAAAGCTGATGTTTCTTTCTCTGTTACTTAAGTATTCATCTAACTTGTCATTGAGTCTGCTTATGTAGTATACATGACATGTTTTTGTTACATTCCAGCCCCTGTGAAGAATTATTGCAACCAAGTTGATGTCTGCTGGAATTTTTGAAACTCCTACCGGTGTGAAACGTACAGAACCAGTCAAAAGTTCGTGTGCACAAAACAGTGGATTTTCTTAATTAGTAAAAAATCAGAGCCAGACGTGCAGGCTCTCATAAAGAAGCGTCTTTTTCCATATTGCCAATTTTTGTAAAAGAGACGAATTCTCCTCGGTTGTTGACAGCATCTAATACAGATTCATTGCCTACATTTCCTCTGTAGTTAGGAGAGGGGGGGAAATAGAGAGGTGAAGACCATCGGGGTGCTTTTTCATTGCAGGTGGTTTAGGATGCGGCAAATTGCTTCATGAAAATTCTAGCCCCTGGATGTTTTAGAGGGAGCATAGATCCAAGTATGCACTAAGTACATACCTTTTAGACAGCTCAAGTTATAGGAGGTGACTCCCACTGAACATTTCATTTAATATCACTGTGTGGGCTGTGACTTAAACATTATGGTTCATATTTCTTCTACAACTCTTATTTATGTGTTAGCATAACTGTTGTAATCAGGTAGCCTTGCTGCCTGTATAAACAACCACTTCTTGTATCCCTTTAATCTCATGGCTTCTGTGCTTACTGCACACATGTCAACTTAATAAGTTAACTGTATTGTTCAGAAAACAGGTGTTTACTTTTTTCTATTTGCTTGTGAAACTGCTCAGATTAATTAGGTGTCACCTTGTTCTTGCATGAGGAGGCAGAAATAGAGCCCATTTTATTAATCTTTGTTTCAGTCAAGTAATACATATCTTTTTGGCATGTCTCTGATAACTTCTATGAGAGTCATGTTCTTTTCTGACAACATCTTGTGCTGGGACTATGCTAAGAAATAAAACTTGTCAAGCTTGAGGAGTACAGCAGATTTATGTAATAGCTTTGTAATGTTGTTGCTGTTATTTTCCATCCTGTTTCTTTAGTATGCATACAAGTTGTTTGCTGATTTGATCACTGATACCCACTGAACATATGTTTTCGTTGAGCTTCCCGTGGTGATGCACAGGTCTGGTTTTTGTTTTGCTTTTCCCAAATTGAGAACAGTTCATTCTGACCATAGCAGTGAGTTATCCAAAATCATCCATTTGTGTACATTGCTTTGCATTTATCAGCATCTAATTTCATCTCTTCCTGGTGTCAAATCATTACTGGTTCCCATACATGCGGCAGTAGTTGTCAAGGGGGAAAAACTGGAATAATCAGAGCAAAATTTCCATCTTACTCATAAGTTGTTATAATATGTGAGAAAGAAAGACAAAAAGGTGAAGAGAACTTGGTAATGTCTTGAGTTTTGTCTGTTTCTTGTGTTGGAGGAAGCTCAGTACCGTTCTAATTGCCTTTTGATCGGGTAATCTTAATGACACCGGTATATGGGAATGCTACAATAAATCTGCATTTTGACACTTTCACCTGCTCTCTTCAGACCTTGTGCTGTCCCGATCTACCATAGATAAGGAAACTTCTGGATTTGGCTCAAAACTTAATTATCTTAACCTCTGTTTTCCCTTGTTCACCATTTTTCTTTCATGTGGCTTAAAATCAATTGAGAGTGCTTAACTACACAACATGCCATAGTTTTGCTGTGATTTAGGGATTCTTGGATGCATAAAAACATGCTGTACCACTTTGCTGAGAGCCTGAATTAGAGTAGCTGTATTAGCAAACAGTGTGTTCAGGTTAACAGAGGGCTGAGAAATTTTAAGGAACAATGTATCTGTGTTTATAGTGGAATTCACCTATTACAACACAAATAACTCCCATGAAATTCCAAATTAAGATCTTGAGATGAAACACTGATGTTTTGTTTATATTATCTTTCACCATTCATATCTGCCTTCAGTTCTGCTATTTTATTCCTACAGGACTACACAGACGTTATTTTTCCCACGTCCCATATGCCCAAATCATGTATAAAGATATTTAGCTCAAATACCATGCATGCAAAACATTCCACACTGTGGGTATGAGGTGGCGTTTGGTGTGTCTTTAACATGCTGTGGTGTTCAATTACAATACAGCAAATTTATTTTTACACAGCCTTCTTCATAGAAAGTATAGAAAATTGCTTTGCTTTGTGGTGAGTCATCTGTCAGCTAAGGAACTAAAAGTCTTGTAGTGATATTTAAAGAGAGAAAGTGGCTCAGAGCTGACAGAGTTCAAGACAGAAAAAGAAACAGAAATGAAAGAGAAGGCCTCTAACTGTGGAGAAAATAGAGGCAAAGACTGGAGGGGGAGGAGTGATGAGAAAGCCAAACACACTGGGGATGTCAGAGGCAGCTCAGGATACCACGCAGATCAGTTGGAAACATAATTTGGGTCCAGATGTCTCTGCTGGATCACTCTGGCATTAGACAAGCAAAGATTCTAGAGGGAATTGCATAAAATCAGGTAATTGGGCTCAGTGTACTGGGAGGAATTTAGAAACATTCAGGTAGAGGTTGATGGAAGAATAAATAGCTTAACTTATAATGCAGAGCATTAGAGGAACACTGATATTGAGGGCTCCGTGATTAAATGTGTGAGCATTTTGTTAGACTATGGAAGAGGGAATTTTAGTTAATTAGATGGGAAATTATTATAGGCATGAATACAGATTTCAGCAGCAGTGCAGTCAAAAGGAGGATGGATTCTGGCAGTCTTCCTTTGCTAGTGCCAGGAAGGCTTGCAATCAGAAGTGAGAGTGTGTGTGGGAGCGAGTTAGTTCAGGGTCAGAAATGACTTCAGAGGTCTGGCTTGATAAGATATGAAAAAAGAAACATGAAAGCTGTATTGGAGAACAGGAGGTACTTTTTTCCCTTGACATTTGAACCTTTTGAAGAATTAGGGTGTAAGGAAATTACAGTGTAGCAAGGAAATGGCAGAACCAAGGCAGGCTGTTAAAGGAACACAGATTACTTGCCAAGGTCACTGATGCCCTGTATGCTTTCCCCATAAAGATGATGTCCAAAGCTGAGCTAGCAGTATGATACCCCAGAGGACAATAATGTTTAAGGAGAAGAAAGTAAAAGAATCAGAAACAGATGTCTGATGTTCTTAAGGCACAGTACTATCATGGAGGGATGTGTCAGTCTTTTGTTGTGAATTACATGCCTTCTTGTGTTCTTGGTCAAGTCTACCAACTGGTAGTGTGGACCTCTTGGGAGAGCTCCTCATCCCATACTCCTCAGTCTGCACATGCTGGTTTTTGCCCTTCTGTTTCTTTTGGCTTTTCTCTCTGTGTAGAACTGTATCGTCTGTAATATAATCTTAAGTATGTGGCACAAAGGAGAATATTGAAAGTAGAAGGCACAAGAGCTTTTCTTAATGCATTCACAGAAGTTGGCTTTGACATTGTAGAACTGAAAGGCATTCTAATCATAAAAGTAAGGTTAGTGCCACTCAGATGTCCCAAAATTTGAAAGGAGTAATATATCATTTTATGCAGTTCCAAAATGCTTATTACAGATCTTATTTACAACTATCATTTTGTTTTTGAATCTGCAGAGGAGGAGTATCAAGAACAAACCAAGAGAAGACGCATTCGAAGAAAGAAACTAAAGAACAGTTTACCAGACTCTAATATTTTACATGGAGAACATGTAGAATCTGGCATAAAGGAGACTCTTGTTCAAGATAATTTACAGCTGCAGCAGATAGACAGTCCCAAAATCAGCAAAAACAAAAAGAGAAAAATGAAAAAGAAGCGACAGAAAGAAAAAATGAGAGCAGCTGGCTTGCTAACAAAAACTACCGGTGTGGATTTTACATATCAGCCTGACAAGAACAACAGAGAAGGAGCAGCAGACTTAAAAGACACAGATGAAAAGGCAGATAGCATTCTGGATTTCTTGCAGGCAACACAGCAAATTTATTTTGCTGACAGTATGTATTACTTTCTCCTTTTTCTTCTGTGAGTATTGCCATGTTGAGGAAAATAGATGTGCACTTCTTATTTCTGTAGAATGGGCCAAGTCTACTAGAGAAGTGTATCTTTTGAACTCATAACTTCATGCAGATAATGAGCATTTGTCCCATTTTCTGGTGTGTGCAAGAAAACATCCACATCAATATAAAAAACTGTGGTCCTGATTGCTTTGTTTCTCTGTCTTTGAAAATGGACATAGTATTTCTTTCTCATTTTTAAAATATTCCATCAAGCTCAAGTGTAGTGGTTAACATGGACCAAATTCTTTTTTTCTCTGATAGCGAACATCTAGAAGGATTACTTGCTTTCAGAAACATTCAGATGAAGGCAATAATTGCTATTCTAAACTGCTTTCCTGCTTACTGTCTCCAAACCAACCTACTTTTCAAAAAGCTCTCCTTCCTAGGAGGAGGTATGTTTGTAATGCGTAATGAAATCCGGACAGGTTGCATCCAGGAGGAAAGAGGAGGATACTGTTGACAGTGGGAAAACGTATTTTCATAAAGTAGTTGCGAAAAAGATGAATGTCAACAGATGTTTAATGCACTTGCTGTACCACTTTAGATAGGATTACATGAATATGATCCCTAATGGGCTATTGTATGTCCATTCTGGCCACTGAAATCAGGGAAGTTCTTACTGTTGGAGCTAAATGTGTTTCTTCTCTTGCCTTCCAAAAAAGCTTTGTGTGTGTTGCTTTGTATGATGTCATAAATGCCCTCTGGAAATAATGATGTTTTAATGATAAGTATCATAATTATCTATACTTATACAAGATTCTGTTGGTATCTTTTAGAAGTAAATCTGTTTTCTCAAAGGCAAGATATTGTGTTCTTTAGCTGCTCAGCTCAGAACATAGCTTTAAAATGATAACTGTCTTGTAAAACTGAAAAAAAAGCAGTGAAAATATTTTCAAAGTGCATGGCCTTGGCTGTCTTTGTGGTGCTACATGAAGAATATTAAACAGCTTACCTACCTGTATGACCCACCTTAAGTTAGAGCTGTCAGCCCCTACTCCCATAAAATTCATCTTTCAACTACAGAATTACTTTAAAAGCCCTGCTAAGATGACACGAGGGATTTCATGCTAATTTTTTTCTCAAGATTTATGCATAGAATTTTCTTTGCTTACTGTTAAAATATTTCTGCTGTGTCAAGTCTTCATGTGATGTCTAGTATTTGAAAGCCATCCTACTTTCTGGGTAATGTACTTCCATCATCAGAAATTAGAATTTTACTACTTCATTGTATGGCTAAGTAAATGTAGCCTACACCATTTGCATGTGCAGTAATGTAATTCCAGACTAACTGAGTACAACTGCAAACTGAGTTAACCATGCTGTTGTTAATACATGGCCTAGAACAGAAAACTGGTCAGTTCTGCACAGCTTTGTCACATGTTTTAACAAAACGTGTTCAGGTAAGATGTCACATCATAAGTCAGTGTGACTAACTTTCCTGTTAGTGGACCCTTAGTATATATATTGACCTGGCGTTATGTTCTTTGCAGTTTCTAGCTGGGTGACTATAACATCATCCATTTTTTTTAGATAAAATTGGAAACCATTGTTTTAAGCAGCATTTTCAAATGATTATACTTCTTGTACTTAAATCAGAAAGCTGAGTCAGGAAAAGCCTATTCTTGTAACTCGGTTTGCTGGTTAAAAAAAAAGGAATAGTGTAAGTTTAAAGGGAGTCTGATTAAAGGGACATTCCATTGTTTCTGAAATGAAATAATTAAGTTGTGCTTTAGCACTGTAGAGACCACGTTTGTCCTTCTCTGCTGTGTTGCATGCTGTAACATCCACTTTTTAAATAAAAACATTAAAGTAATAAGATCTTTGGATGCCTCTGGGACTGCTTTACAGTAGTTCCTCACCATTGTTCCCCATTTCCACAGATGTGGGCATTTTTATAGTGCGTAGTGTGTAAGAAGCAAACATTTCAGCTACGTTTCACTCTACATCATACCTTCCTCATACCAAATTTAGATTTCTTGTGCCTTCGTGTCATGATGAATTCTATTGTCCTTTTAACTATTTTCTATTTTATAATTGTTTAAATAATTAATTAAAAATAGAGCAAACAGTTAAGTACATGATGTTTGGTTATAAGTTGTACTAAAAAGGAAGATGCTGTCTGTGAAAATTCTCCATGCTTGTTGAATATTTCTGATGTTTTTCCCAATGTTTTTCAGATAAATCAAAATGCACAGATTCTTCTGGAAATTCAGCAGCTGCTCAGGGGCTTTTACAGTGTCTTGAATCTCGCAAGGTATCTTCTTCAGATGTAACTCTTCTACATCAGTTGAAATCCCTCGTATTGCTACAGGATATTGACAGGCTGAAGGATGCTTTGATACAGTTCCAAGAACATTCCATGATGCCTCCTGGTATGTACTATTGACTCATGATTGTTCGCTGATGCTCTGTTTTGTGTGGATTAAAATTCATATTTGTCACAGATTTTTGCATTGGGAAGCTGTAATTAATTGTATACTAGTAAACCTTCACTCTGACAAGATTTGAAAGCATCATTCCCACAGTAAATGTAACAACTCCCCCTATTTCTTGCTTGGTTATGAAACTTTCCATATTCCACAGTGACTGCAGAATACAAGATGATTACGATTCTTAAAACATTTTTCTTTTTTAAATCTTACCTGTTTTTA
Source organism: Aquila spilogaster (assembly GCA_024606505.1). NCBI lineage: Eukaryota > Metazoa > Chordata > Aves > Accipitriformes > Accipitridae > Aquila > Aquila spilogaster. Next base: position 9,742 of record JANHGO010003617.1, on the reverse strand, counting down.
GATTTAATAATATTTAAAGAATATTCTTAATACACTGTCTTTATAGGCTTTTTAAATCACTAGAATTAAGGTGTTTATCTTAGAGATTTCTCTCATCCAGTTTAGGACTAATTTTACCTACATAATAATCAATAAAGGCTATGATTTCATTTCCATGTTGCTGTCTTCTTTAAAACAGAAATTTTTTCATGCTAAAGTTTGATTTACAGTTTAATTTTTGTTTAAATATGAATGCCAGTTTTTAGTTACTAAAAAAAACTGTTGATAATGAAAAAAGTGAAGTCTGTGTAAAAAATAACATAATAACTTCATTCATAAAAAGAAAAATTACTCTTTTACTAAACCCTTTCATTCCCGAGGTACATGTCTGATTTAATTCATGCTCTTTTCGTTCTCTATTATGACCCCTGTAATTGCAGTATAATTTATTCTTGGAAGTTTCTTAAGTGAATGTGAGACCAGCATGTAGTCCATACATTCATAATAATTCATTTTTTAAGTAGTTGACATTCAAACACTCATTCTTACTTGTCATTAGTGCATTTGTTGCAGCATCAGCCACATCTACAATTTGTATGGCATTTTCTTGCCTCCCAAAATATTTAGTCAGAGTTGAGAGCACTTGCTGTGGCACAGGAGAATCTCAGCCATTTCAGATAGTGATCTAAGTCTTCTAAGAAGTAATGACTCAGATGGCAGCAGAGTGTTAACAGAGTAAATTTGAGTTGCATCAAGAGAAGCTTTGAGCATCCTGGTCTAGTGAGAGGTGTCCCTGCGTATAGCAGGGGGGTTAGAACTAGATGATCTTAAAGGTCCCTCTCAACCCAAACCATTCTGAGATTCTATGATTCTATACATAAAATTATAGCTATCAGATGCTTAGCAATAACATACAAGGAAGAGACTACTGTTTGCAGCGCCATTAAATAATTTGCAGCATTATAGTGGCCAGAGATCCTAGCTAAGATTGGAAACCATTGCATGCTGTGTATTGTAAAAATACAGAAAAGAGAGAATTCCTGCCTGTAGAGTTCATGGATGGTAGATTCTGAAAAGAACTTGAAGAACTAAATACAGATTCTTTAAGATATAAAACAGGATTATGGCAGCCCTCAAGGTTCTACTAGATACAAAGTGTCCAGGTATGCATGGAACAAAATCCTTGTCGCATTCAAGAATTCAATTCAAGAATTAATTGCAAGCCTAGATTTTATGATCTTAATTCTTGTCAGATAGTCTTACCAGATGTCATACACATTTGCAAACTAAGCAAGACTCAGCAGGAGTAGTGCTAATGGTGATTCTCCCCTTATTCGATGACCTAAATCAGCTTCTATTGATTAAATTCAAGTGGAACTGTCAAAGTGACCACGTTCAGGATATTCCTTACAGGCCTTACCCAAGTTCTGCTGAAGATGGCAGGAATTCTGCTAGTTTTGCTGCCTCTAGGCAAGCTGCTCTTGTTTCCTTTTCTATAGCAGAAATATCAAATTGAAAAGAGAAAAGAGAAGCACATTACCCAGAGAGGTTGTGAATGCCCCCTCCCTGGAGGCATTCAAGGCCAGGCTGGATGGGGCTTTGAGCAACCTGGTCTAGAGGGAGGTGTCCCTGCCTATGGCAGGGAGGTTGAACTGGATGATCTTAAAGGTTCCTTCCAACCCAAACCATTCTATGATTCTGTGATATTGTTATGAATTATTAAAAGATAATTAAACTTCTGCTAAATATTAATTTGGCTCAGCCAAGTTTAGCAATACATTCAATTAGTAATTGAGGAATTTCAGTGAATGAGAGTATAATGCTCTGAATTTTTTCCTTGAATTAGACATTTAATTATACATTTATTTTTCCTATCTTTGGCTCAATAATAGGTTATTTTGCACAGTATTTAACATTTTAGATTTTTTTCCCAGTGAGCAAGTGATAAAAGTCACAGTTACAAAGATTTGTTGTCTCAGTAGATTCAAGTTCTTGTTATAGAAATGTAGAATAGGACTTTTTTATGAAGATAAGAATGTACACTACATATTAGAAATCTTGATTTTTTTACAAGTTGGTATGATTTCCTTGCCTTTTTTTCTGATTTTGCTTAATTTTACTGGGATGTGATAACCTGGAAGGAAGGTTATTCCTTCTCGATGTGGCGAAAATAAAACATTTTTTCTTAACTCTAGTAGAGTGCCTTATTTTTACAAAATTAATCCATTTTATTTCCTGTAGTTCACAGAGCAATATGGTAACTCTTTTTCCTGTGGTTAAGATTCTACTTAGGATGCCAGCATTGAAGCAGTAGTAGTGGGTGCTATGTTTTGTTCAGTTTTGCCTTTAACTCAAGAAAGGAAAGAGCAGGAAAAAAACAAAGTGATCCATCTCTTTCATATAGGTGCGCATTCTCCTTTACTAAATTTTACAAAGTAAACATGTTATTATATAATTATTATTTTTGTAGTTGCTCTTCCACTGGTTTATCTTAAGCTCCTGAATCTCAGTTTTTGCAGCCATGTCAGCGAATGTTTGCAATAGTCAGAAAAATTTTGCAGGAAGAGTAAATTGCTAAGGAGATTGAGAAGAAAAATTATCAACAGTAATGTCCTTAACCCTTCATTCAAGAGAGAAAACATGCTTGAAAAGAACAAGAACCTCTGTGATTAAGAGGTACTGGTTGATCTGTCCAGTTGTCATCATCTCACAAATGGGAGACTACATAGCACCTGAATAATTACCTTGTCCATCAGTGACCATGCAAAATTGAGGTTGGTCAAAAAGTTTTGTTTGAAAATGGTTATCTGAAGTGTCACTGTTCAGGTTTAAAACAAAAAAAGTCCTATTAGTATTTCCATTTATTTTGTAGCCTTCAATGGAAAATACTTAGCTCCACCTACAGTCTTCTATAAACACAGGGAAGAGAATGTTTGGAACTCAAGTAGGCACACATTTCTAGCAATGGGAGCTTTGCAGGTCTAAATCAGAAAGTAGGTAGCCATTTGTAGAGGGCAGCCAGATCCCTTCAAGATTCTCCACAGTAGAGTGGGCAAAAGCAAAGAGACGGAACTGGAAGTAATTCTCCATTTGCTGGTTAGAAACTGGTTGAAATGGGATCTACTTAATTCTCATTTCACATCAAATATTAAAGTGTAGGTGATCACCTAATTAAAAAAAATATCATTATCTCCTAATTTACAAACTTACACAGTTTCTACTCATCGACTTCATTCCATTATCTATTAACATTCTCCCTTTGCTGGTTAGTATCAAGTTTCAGATATATTCTTCCCTTGTTGCCTGGGAAATTATCACTCAGAGATGAGCTAGAAGCTTCTTTTAACTGTCTTTTTTTGGAGAGTTGTCCTTTATATGTATGTCTCCTTTGTGTGAGGGGTACATTTTCCACATCAGAAGTAATAGAGTTACTGTGTGCCAACAATAAGCAGGCTGGATACACAGAAGGCCTGAAATGACTAAATTAAACTTTTCTTTTTTGAATGAGCATTCAAAGAAAAGGAAATTAAATGTGAGAGCTGTATTAACATAACCTTATAAAACCATCTTAAATGTAATGTCATGTGATAAGCAACATAGAAATCTCTATCGTTAAAAAGAAATAAAGTTAAATAGATGATACTTGAGTTAAGACAGAAATTTTAGGGCTTTAATACAGCAGCCTGTAAGTGATTTAATACAAGAATTCTCATTTTCAGCTGGAACGTTGTGAAGTTACTCTGCAGAAAGAAATGGAGAAGACTGCACTCTTTTAGCCTTACCCATATGATTATGTCATTTAAATCTCATTTCTCCTGAATTAATGAACCATAATAAAAAGGCATTCAAATATATAAGCCAAAATTGTATCTCATACAAATAACTGACATCCTATAAGAAAATGCTCCCGTTTATCCAGGAATTCATGTGTATTAGCCTCCATTCTCGAATGTCTGTATTGTTTTTACAGAAATGATAATATGGAATGAAAATAGATGTTCATACAACTCTTTAATGTTCAGGAATATCATAAAGATGTTTCAGGAGAAATATTTTTTCTTTGTTTCAGATCATACCAAGCTCATCGTTACTCTGTTTCACTACTGGATTACAGATATCCTTCCTGTGAGGAACAGGAAATAAAGCCTTGCCTGTGTCTGTATGTGCAGGGTTAAAATTTAATATACAAGCACTTAACCAAGTAGCAATTATTCAGAAAGAGCAGTGTCAATATACATTCTGCATCTTCAGGTAAATGAATTATTTTTTATTTTTACAAACTCCAGAAGACTAATAAGCTGGGTACAGCTAGATATGATCCATGTTGTTGTTCAAGACTGTACATATGCTGTATGACCTGAATCTTCAGCTGGATGAGTATGTATATTTCATTTTGGGATAAGGGCCTTATCTAAAATGATGTAAGTTTGTATCAGATATTTTGTTCAAGAAATACAGTAATTTTTGTGTTTATAAATTGACAGTTTCTTTCTGGAAGTTTTATTTCTTTACTTTTCTTGTTTATTTGATATAGCTGTCTACCTGAAAAACAGGAATGTATCTTTATATGTAAATTTAAGGAAAAATGCATTTGAGGACTGTATTTTTGCTGAATAAACTGATAAATTATGGAAACAGATACATTTCTACACATACATCATGTAGGTTCTCTTTGGAATTATACAGGAGTTTTGACGGCATTTTAATAACAATTCTGTTGCCCAGTGTGTTAGTTTGGTGGGCTTCACTGACTGCAGAACTCCGGTCAGGGTTCTCTTTGTGATTACTATGCAGTCCTTCTGCACCTGCATTTATCTTTGTGTAGATGTACAATAAATAATATCTATGGCATAGTTGTAAAATATTTTCAAATACTGAAGAAAACAGTGTTTTGTAAGTGAGGGACTCTTCTCTCAGCTGAATGATCCACCTGATAGATGATACAAAGGAAGCCATTTCATCTCATAGTATGTTAGTTTCCTCATCAGTAAGATGGGGACAACATGTTCATCTCTTCCAACATGTTCTTGAGGATACATTGCTGGCAGGCATACATATTGCATGTGTTTTTACTTTGTCTTTTTATTATTTTGTTGGGTATACCCTATTGCAAGGCATTGTTTTAGTGGTAGGCAAATATATATCTCTTTCACACCTCTTTCTCATTAACTTAGGAGTGCAGTGTCATGCTAAAGAGTAGCAGGTACAGAAAAAAATGGTATTATGGCTAAGGCAGGTGTATGCAGGCCGGGAGAATCTGAGTTAGGTCTGTATCTGCTAGGAGGAATACCTAAACCAGATCTCATAGTGGGGAAACTAACAGCATATTTCCTGTTTTAAAGTTCCTGATTTGCTGTCACTGCAGACATGGAGACTGATGTCACCCCAAGTCTGTCACAAGTTCATGGTTCTTAATTCACTTGCTCTACTCTCTGCAGTGGAGGGTATCTAGAATTTGCAGCACTCACAGGATATCAAGAATGAAATTTATATGGAAAGATAGTTTAAAAAGGATTTAATTAGAAAATGGAATTGTCTGTGGTGATCAGGCTCAGTGTAAGATAAGTGAACTGACCTGGCTGCTTGCACATGACTGGTCCCTTTTGTCCTTCCTCCTCTCTGTGCCCTTTTGTTCCTCCCCAGTGCTTCCCTTTTCTGTCTTTCAGCCTTTCTCCTAAACATTCCTTAAAAAACTGTGCATAGTCCCACAGGACCCCTCAAGTGTCCATAATCCAGTTGAACTTGTTTCTCCCTTCTTATTAGTTACAAAGTTCAGATTAGTGATCTCTAAAGCTATACCTATAGTTTCTTGATGGACCATCAGTTAGTGACTAGGGAGCTTTAGTCCTTGCTATAATCTCTGTTATTGCTTGCTGTGGGTTTTGTTTGTTGCTTTCTCTGTTACTTATGATTCCCTTTGAAGTGAAAAGATCCTTGATCTGATAATGTGAATACTCTCACATTCCACATACCCTTACAGATTGGCCATGTAACCTTATTGATGACATTTTGATGTACGATCATGGATCTGTTGTTGCATAAGCAGTTTTATTATCTTCTTTTTAACACACGTATGTCAAGAAAAGGGCTGCTACTGCCCAAGCCAACTAGAAGAAACACTGCAGAAGGTCCCTTGGTTCTCGCTTACAGCAGAGAATACTGGAAGAGCTAGCTGTGAATACAAGCCCCTACACATACTGATTTTAGATGGGGCTATGCCTCTGCTTCCTGTGTTTATAGCCTTTCTGGAATTAATTACGCACTGTACTAAGGGTTATTGGTTAGTCATGGACTGGGAGAAGCGAAGATTTCAAGAAAAAATAGATTCTTGATAATGTGAAACACATATTACTTTGGTCTTCTAGATAGAAAAATGTTATATATTAATTAAATTTGGCTAGTGGGCTCTTTACCATACTCTACATAAATGCAACTTCTGGGCGGAAGTATTATTTTGTTTTGCTATTACTTACATAAGTTACATAAGTAACTTACATCAGATTGGGCTACTTTGTTATGATAGGACCATAATTTTATTGTGGTTTCCATTATGTCTAGGACCTTTTAAAAAGGTGGTGAAAGAATTTAATAGTGGAATGCCATCTATATCTACTATTAAAAAATTCTGTGAATTAAGCTGAATTTTAAATAGCTGCATTACAGAGGAACAGATCTGGGTATCTTTGGTAATCAGAAATATTTTGTACTGTCAGTGGTCTAACCCCAGAATGTGAATAAAATTTCTTAGCTCAAAAATGATCTTTGCTTGAATCAGGCAATAATGAGGAAAAGATTGCTTTCAGTCTCTCTTTTTTCTTTTTACTTCAGCCACTGTAAGAGCCTTATATTTTGTGCAGATGTCATCCAGTCCTAACAAAGCAAGCCTGGGAAATGCTTCAGAGCATAGCAAGTTAGAAGCAGTGATATCTGATGTCTTTGTAAATGACCTGCAATATGAGCTGAATCTTATATTTATCAAACCTACCACTATTACACTAAAAGAGATTAGAAAGGCTGGAGGATAAAGTAAAATCTGAGATGTGTGAAGGTTTAGAAAATTGGACCAAATTCAAGTAGATAGATTGTAGATTGTCACTGTAGATAAATGCGATCACACAGGAGTGTACTTGTTTCTGAAACAAACACGCCAAACAATGCTATGCTAAACCATAAGATGCAGAAGGACTCTGGAGCAGCTAGTACCTAGCAGAAAGATATACCTTAAAAGAGAAAGAAACATTACTTATCCTATAATAATATCAGTTAGGCAATATCCTAAAAATTGCAGGGGCATTTTGGTTCCATGTTTACCACCCTATTTGCAGTCAAAGATTTTCACACAACAGAATTTCAATGCCTAGTCACTTTTCTGTGTTTCTTCTCTAGAAGAAGTGATATTGATTCTCCCTATACTTTTTATTGTTTAATTGAACAGGGTTATTGCCTATTTGTCTGGAATACGAAAACCAAAAAATTTAAATGAGTATCCATTGATGAGCACTGTGTGTTTTACATTTCATGGATCCTTCAGCATAGCAATGAAGCGTTTATTGCTTTGGGGTTTCATGATAAACCTGTCAGTGACACAGAAGACAGACCTGAAGTTTTACCTCTTTAATGTTCTTCAGCCTATTGAATGTGCAATACTGTGGGATTTTCAAGGCATTTTTGCAGCAAACTTTGCATCAGAGAATCTCTGACTGAACTGTACTGTACATACAGTATTATAAGCATATTTCAAACTTCTGGGAGGATGGAACTTTTACATTTTGTTTTAAGAGCTAATATGGACTCCAAGAGTATGAAAAGCTTAGGGATCAACTAGAAAGCAGTCTACATGTGGATTCAACAGCTAAATTTCTTGTTCACCTAATTAAACATTACTTAGCAAGGGAGGATCAGCAGCATGATGGAAGATGGGCTCTGAGTAGGTGCTGGCCCCATCCCTAGGCTCCATGTACAAGGGAGACAAGAGAGGCTGAAGCAGTTTTGAGCCTCTACAGCACTGGCTGTGCTTGTCTGCAAGGGTATGAGTCCGAAGCCATTATTGCTATATATAAGTACCTGTTTTATTCTCAAAATTGCCTACATAGCCTTAATTCTTTTCTTTTGTGGATATGTAATATGGGGAGTAGTCTCTAATGCTATGGATCGTTACTGCTTCATAAATGGTGCTGTATTTTTATAATACTTTACAAAACTGTAGGGTTATAAATTCCCTAATGTGTTTTCTATGGCAGCTGGCTTTTCTCCACTGCACCAGTGCAGGGGGGTTCTGCTCTGTAGGCTGAAACTCTGAAATGGCATGTTGAAAAGAAAGGCTTTCAAAAAAGACAAGGATGGAAAAAGTAGTGAGAGGCAGCATGAAAGCAGAGAATTGTTAAGCTGTCTTTGACCAAAGAAAACATATTTCACTTTGGTGTATCATAAAATATCTGGTATATCATAAAAACAGTCTAGAGAAGTAGAACGGTGTGTCTTACATTTGTACAGCATGCTATGCATCAAGTGTAACAACAAAAGACAATGTGAAAAAACAGCAAACTAAAACGGGAAAAATGCTGATATTTAGGCCAACCTCAGCTTCTTGTTAAGTAGATTTTGTGGTTAATTGCAGCAGCCCTAGATTGCATCTAAGGAGGGCTGCATTGCATGTGCTTGTGTAGCTAATTTATCTTCATTGTTAACTACTCGATCTTTTGCATTGTATCTTAGTAATTTTTTTTAATAGGGTAATTATAATGTCTGGGTATTTCACAATTTTTAAAACATGTTTTCCTTAAATGAAGAAGATTTGTCTTTTTAAACTGCCAAATATAATGAACTAAGCCATGGGGGAAGAACATACTACATAAATATCACGAAAAAACAGAGATTTAAAAGTATTACATGTGTTTCCTACATTTAGATCATAAGAAAAGCTGTATATTATATATATTTTTTGAAAACAATATAAATGCTCCACAGTCAGTCAAGGCCAAACACAGAGCTTTAATAAGAACATTCTCCAAGTTGAGTGCTTAAGTTTGTAGAATTAATAGTCTGCGTTCATTTTAATGAACCGTATGTATTTGTAAAATATATAAGCAAGCTGTAGTTCTCTTTTACATTATTGTATCTCAATTTAGGATATATAATGAAAAAAGAGTTTTATCTAAGATGGAAGAGGACTGCACAAAAATAGAGAAGGAATGAATCTGTGGTTCAATTCTTTTTCTGTTGCATCAACTGTAGGCTGCTATAGATTGCCTCAACTAAAGGCTGCTTTTCTTTTTCAAGATCTTGCCAGTCTTCTCAGTCCTCAGTGCACAGATGGTACCTTCATCCTCTCAGCCTCTGGTACTAGCTTCCATCACCCATTTGCTACATTTTCAGATCAACATGTTTCTGCTTTTTCCCACAGTGCCCTCCACAGATCTCTGCAGAGTAGTTTTTCTACCTTCTCCTTTGCCATAATGCTGCCCAAAAGCTCAGCAACAGATAGGTCAGTAGTGTGCTAAGACAACTGCCTACTGTGCTGACTAATGTGTCTGTGTACTCTCACATCAATCTGCCTATATTCTCAACTGTTTTCTCTTTTCTTAAAAGAGTAGCAATTTGATGCAGGGATTTGGGCCCCATCTGGAATACTGCGTCCAGGCCTGGGGCCCCCAGCGCAAGAAAGACACAGAGCTCTTCAAACGGGCCCAGAGGAGGGCCACTAAGATGATCAGAGGGCTGGAGCATCTCTCCTATGAAGAAAGGTTGAGGGAACTGGGCTTGT